>JASPKZ010001415.1:0-46791 GCA_030220185.1 Diploptera punctata | reverse complement strand
AATCCTTACCCTGAATTCCATACCATGCGAATCCACAAGAAAAATTCAATCTAAGGAAAATTTCTATGGTCTGACCGGGAATCGAAACCAGGACCTCATGAACTGTAGTCAGAAGCGCTAAACACTGGCCCATGACGCTGGTACAAATGGAGCATAATGCATTATGCGTTATTTAATTAAGCAGTGTTAATACAGCAATATACAATTCTATAAAAATAAAATCCTACAATAATGAAGTACGATTAAATAACATCAGTACACTAAAACACACACACACACACACACACATATACATATATATAATATGGTATGATAAGAAAAATAAATGCCTGGACGGGATTCGAACCGCATCTCTGAGTCTATACCTCAGCGTGATATCCATTACACTACCAGGCGAATCCAATTCAAAACACTTATTTTTCCTATATATGTATTATATTCTCCATTATTACTAGATGTCGCGAGAACTCGGTCTTCACTGCCATCTAGTAGCTGACTATAACAAGTAAGCAAATTAAAGATAATATTTTTACCTTATCGGAGTGACGCTTATAGATGTTATAATTAAATGTTTAACATTGAGCAATGCAAGCTTAATATGGTATGATAAGAAAAATAAATGCCTGGACGGGATTCGAACCCGGATCTCTGAGTCTCTACCTCAGCGTGATATCCATTACACTACCAGGTGAATCCAATTCAAACACTTATTTTTCTTATATATGTATTGTATTCTCCATTATTACTATATGTCGCGAGAACTCGGTCTTCACTGCCATCTAGTAGCTGACTATAACAAGCAAATTAAAGAGAATATTTTTACCTTATAGCAGTGACGCTTTATAGAGTTATAATTAAATGTTTAACATTGAGCAATGCAAGCTTAATATGGTATGATAAGAAAAATAAATGCCTGGAAGGGATTCGAACCCGGATCTCTAGTCTGTACCTCAGCGTGATATCCATTACACTACCAGGCGAATCCAATTCAAACACTTATTTTCCCTATATATGTATTATATTCTCCATTATTACTAGATGTCGCGAGAACTCGGTCTTCACTGCCATCTAGTAGCTGACTATAACAAGTAAGCAAATAAAGAGAATATTTTTACCTTATAGCAGTGACGCTTTATAGATGTTATAATTAAATGTTTAACATTGAGCAATGCAAGCTTAATATGGTATGATAAGAAAAATAAATGCCTGGAAGGGATTCGAACCCGGATCTCTGAGTCTGTACCTCAGCGTGATATCCATTACACTACCAGGCGAATCCAATTCAAACACTTATTTTTCTTATATATGTATTATATTCTCCATTATTACTAGATGTCGCGAGAACTCGGTCTGCACTGCCATCTAGTAGCTGACTAACAAGTAAGCAAATTAAAGAGAATATTTTTACCTTATAGCAGTGACGCTTTATAGATGTTATAATTAAATGTTTAACATTGAGCAATGCAAGCTTAATATGGTATGATAAGAAAAATAAATGCCTGGAAGGGATTCGAACCCGGATCTCTAGTCTGTACCTCAGCGTGATATCCATTACACTACCAGGCGAATCCAATTCAAACACTTATTTTCCCTATATATGTATTATATTCTCCATTATTACTAGATGTCGCGAGAACTCGGTCTTCACTGCCATCTAGTAGCTGACTATAACAAGTAAGCAAATTAAAGAGAATATTTTTTTACCTTATAGCAGTGACGCTTTATAGATGTTATAATTAAATGTTTAACATTGAGCAATGCAAGCTTAATATGGTATGATAAGAAAAATAAATGCCTGGAAGGGATTCGAACCCGGATCTCTGAGTCTGTACCTCAGCGTGATATCCATTACACTACCAGGCGAATCCAATTCAAACACTTATTTTTCTTATATATGTATTATATTCTCCATTATTACTAGATGTCGCGAGAACTCGGTCTGCACTGCCATCTAGTAGCTGACTAACAAGTAAGCAAATTAAAGAGAATATTTTACCTTATAGCAGTGACGCTTTATAGATGTTATAATTAAATGTTTAACATTGAGCAATGCAAGCTTAATATGGTATGATAAGAAAAATAAATGCCTGGAAGGGATTCGAACCCGGATCTCTGAGTCTGTACCTCAGCGTGATATCCATTACACTACCAGGCGAATCCAATTCAAACACTTATTTTCCTATATGTATTATATTCTCCATTATTACTAGATGTCGCGAGAACTCGGTCTTCACTGCCATCTAGTAGCTGACTATAACAAGTAAGCAAATAAAGAGAATATTTTTACCTTATAGCAGTGACGCTTTATAGATGTTATAATTAAATGTTTAACATTGAGCAATGCAAGCTTAATATGGTATGATAAGAAAAATAAATGCCTGGAAGGGATTCGAACCCGGATCTCTGAGTCTGTACCTCAGCGTGATATCCATTACACTACCAGGCGAATCCAATTCAAACACTTATTTTTCTTATATATGTATTATATTCTCCATTATTACTAGATGTCGCGAGAACTCGGTCTGCACTGCCATCTAGTAGCTGACTAACAAGTAAGCAAATAAAGAGAATATTTTTACCTTATAGCAGTGACGCTTTTATAGATGTTATAATTAAATGTTTAACATTGAGCAATGCAAGCTTAATATGGTATGATATATGTATCGAAACATGCTTTCAGCTTAAACCGCGAAGAAAAAAATAATATATTTAAAATGAGGGCCAGATAACTAGTAACATTCCTCTTGCAGACATGTTAGAATTAACGTGAATATGCTAGGTCATAACGTTGCTAGAACTACAATAAGAAGCAATTAAACACGCAACAAGATGCATAAGGAAGAAATCGGAAAAACTGCACTTAAACTAGCATGAAATATTTTCAAAGTCCTATAGAATAACAGTGCGCATGCGCCAGAGTTTGTAGAGCCACCGATAACCCACAATCGAACCACATATTGATTATCATCCCCGAATACTATCTGTCGCTATGAAATTTAAATGACCAATATTTGCAATGAATCCCCAAATCTATGTTAAAAGATATATTAATAATATTAAAATTACCGTGGGGTGCTCTATATCAATTAATATATTTGATAATAAACATATATTAGTAAAAGTAGAGTCTCTAAGGAGAACATGTAAAAATCATAAATAGCACCCCACGCTTTTGATGGTAAAATTATTCTCTTTTTGTTGATAATTCTAGTTTTATTCTATATGTGTTGGAAATGATTTTTTGTTGACCACTTTAAATTTATCCAACCGTGTTGGAAATTAAAATTATTTTTCATTTTTGAGTTCGGTTTTCTAATTAAGCGTGCTGTTTAGTTTTTTAAAACTATTATTTATTTTTTTTATTTTGTAGTTTTAATATTTTACAGAATAAGATAAGAATGTAAATATCTTTAAATTCCATACTATTGTAGTATGAGCTAAAAGTATTACTCTTCTAAAAAAAATCCTACCCAGCCGGATTCGAACCAGCGACCTATAGATTACGAAACTATATACTACTAGTTCACCGCTTTACCAACTGAGCTCTTACAACGATTGACTAGAAAGTCTACAAGTCCGTAACCTATTATACCAGTTTTAATTTTTTTATTTCTGATGATTCTGGCCAGGAATTTAGAAATAAAATATGAAATTATTGTAGTGTCACGGGTCCTTTACAAGTATACAAAGTTTCAAGTCGATACAATGTTTGTAATTGGGTGAAAATCATGTTCAAAGATTCCGTTACATAAATACAAAGACACTTTTTTTTTTTGATTTTATGATGATTCTGGCCAGGATTTTAGAAAATGAATATGAAATTATTGTATTATCACGGGTCCTTTACAAGTATACAAAGTTTCAAGTCTATCCTATGTTTCTAAATGGGAGAAAATTGTGTTCAAAGATTCCGTTACATAAATGCAAAGACACTTTTTTTGATTTTATAATGATTCTGGCCAGGTTTTTATAAAATAAATAAAGTATTGTATTGTCACGGGCCCTTTACAAGTATACAAAATTTCAAGGCGATCCAATTATTTTAAATGGGTGTAAAACGCGTTGAAAAATTCAGTTACATAGATAGATACAGGTCAAGCTAATATAAAGCGTGTAAAAACAGTATAAACAAAAAAGAAAAATGATAAACGTAAAACACGTAGCATTTCTTAGACTAAATATCTTCGATAGGGGGTACCTTCAGGATAAAACGCAGGTTGTAGGAATTTGTTCAAATAAAAAGTACCACATTCGACGTGATAACTAATTTAACTTAAACTTATTTCTAATGAATACAAAGTATATATTTTTTTAAATATCTTCACGATGTTTTTTTTATTTTAGTTACCGGCTTCCTGGAATGAACTGTTCATAATATATTTGTACGCCGTGGACTAATTTCACTAGTTTCAATTTTAATAACCACGCGAGCTATTAACATTTTGCAACGTGGCATAAGGGGGAGAAAAATGTACTAGTTTTAATTTAGAAATGTCTTATTGTTGTCTCTCTAATACGGAACCTATCTTTAAATTCCAACGTAGCTTGTAACACACAAGCTTTTAAGCAGAGTCTGCAGCTGGGCCCAAAATACAGACTCAATTCATCTTTCTGGTAGATAACCACTGTATATTCCTCAACTTTAATATTTCAAGCTATTACTAATCTCTTTAACTTTACTATTTATATAATATACTTTTAGGCATGAGAGGAATGAAAAATGCTCCACAGCACGCAGAAACTCAGGTTCAAGTACATATTGACGTAGTTAAGCAAGTTGTAACAAAAATACATGAAATCCTTAACTAAAATTGATCTAATTAATATTGTTAAGAAAATAAACAATACAATTTGCTGTCGTGATTAAATAATGAAATATAAACATAATATAACAGAAAATAATATAAACAGTCGTCGACATTACTTAACAAGAAAAAAAAAGATTACATACACTCATACGTAAAGTCCTCAGTCATCCAAACTAAATAGTTTTCTTCTAACAGTTTTATCTTCTACTAGAAAACTCAAAATTGAACAGTCCTTGGCTAGGTACCTCACTTAGATCCCCGCCAACCTTGCAGGAACCAAACTTTGATTACGTCTGTTTGGTTATACAAGACTTCTCGTCGCATACATCGGTCTCGGCACATCACAACTCGCACCGATGACGTCAAGGAGGAGAAATAGGAGAGGGGTTAAAAAGGATAGGAAAGAGCACCGAACACAATATTGAACATCACAGAGGCTATAACAAACGTCACGGCAGTAAGATTTACGTCACCAATAATGGTCTTTGAAATTATGTTTCTCAAATCATTAAAAAAATTGAACAATGCTGTTTTCACTGATGCTAAAATTAAGTGCTAATGAAATGACAAAAATATAGTTACATGGACTGTACACATTTTTAAAGGTACCATGTGTGAAAAAAATGGTGTATATGTGGTAATATACCCCATATGTCCCACGTGGGAACATGGGTGGTTCCTAGAGGGAATTTCTTAACCAAGATATTTAGTTACGCTTATTTACCTACATATGTCAACGAGTGACATGTAGTTAGCACATAGCCTCAATTAACATCTAGTAGGCAACGCAGGTATTACTTGGATAGATGAATGTCGGATAATTTTGCACAGACGCATTTTTATTCAGGCTTCCGATTGTTTTACGAGCCCGAAAATATTCAGACTCGAGATCCACGGCTTAAAGTCTCTCCCGGAGGACTTGTTCGTTGGATTTATACATCCTAAAAATCGATCGACCACGGCCGGGTTTGAACCCGCGTCCTTCAGAACTAGAAGCAAGGAACATAACCATTAGCCCACCGCGGCCTTTTTAGTTAAATATGTTTCGTACTAGGTTTAATGACAGCCACGTACTACAATTAAGTATTATTAATTATTATTATTATTATTATTATTATTATTATTATTATTATTTACGTATATTATTATTATTATTATTATTTACGTATATTATTATTATTATTATTTACGTATATTATTATTATTATTATTATTATTATTTACGTATATTATTATTATTATTATTTAGGCCTACGTATATTATTATTATTATTATTATTATTATTTACGTATATTATTATTATTTACGTATATTATTATTATTATTATTATTTACGTATATTATTATTATTATTATTATTTACGTATATTATTATTATTATTATTATTTACGTATATTATTATTATTATCATTATTTACGTATATTATTATTATTATTATTATTATTATTATTTACGTATATTATTATTATTATTATTATTATTATTATTATTTACGTATATTATTATTATTATTATTATTATTATTTACGTATATTATTATATTATTATTTACGTATATTATTATTATTATTATTATTATTTACGTATATTATTATTATTATTATTATTATTACTATTATTATTATTATTACTATTATTATTATTACTATTATTATTATTATTATTATTATTATTTATGTATATTATTATTCTTATTATTTATGTATATTATTATTATTATTATTATTATTATTTACGTTATATTATTTATTATTATTATTTCATTATTTATCGTATTATTATTTATTATTATTCATTATTCTTTATCGTATATTATTATTATTATTATTATTATTATTATTATTTACGTATATTATTATTATTATTATTATTATTTAACGTATATTATTATTATTATTATTATTTACGTATATTATTATTATTCTTATTATTATTACTATTATTATTATTACTATTATTATTATTACTATTATTATTTATTATTATTATTATTATTATTATTATTATTATTATTATTATTATTATTATTATTATTATTTTCGCTGAAATTTTAACTCAATGACTATGAATTCTTTAAACCAATATACGATATTAAAGCTATAATAATATAAATTTCTCATGGTTCCATTTTCAAGCAGGTAAAACAATCAATGTATTATATTAGGATTCGGTTTCAAAGAGGCTGGGTGAAGTATATGTCTCCTAGAATGACTGCCTGATGTTTTTAATCAATTTATTATAAGTAGTACGATTCGGTTTCAAAGAGGCTATATGCCTCCTAGAATCACTGCCTGATGTTTATAATCAGTTTATTATAGTAGCATTCGGATTCAAAGAGGCCGGGTGGAGTATGTGCTTTCTAGAATAACTGACCTGATGTTTATACTCATAGCTAATATTCTCACGGGAGAAAGAGTGGGTTGTGTAGGATTGTTATGCATTGTACCTTTGTAGCCTTGTTCAACAAGAGTACGGGTAGAATTATTATTTTTTAAAGTGCTCGTTTTGTTAGTATTTTTCTATCGGTGTATTTTTGACCTTTGATATTTTAAATACGTTGAATTTATAACAGCAAAACTCCAATGAAATAGTACGGTAAGTACAACTACAATTATTTTATTCTATCTAGGCTATATCATTATTCACATACAGTACGTTATCTGAAAACGTTAATCTGTAAAGTGTAACTAATGATAACTATCGTAAACTACATATAATAATGGATTAAGCAACGTTTAAATGTAGAAACATGAAAGTTTGGAAACAACATTTGAAGAAACCAGAGGGCTGTTAGTGGGTTATCGCCGCGAAGAAGACAGAAAAATCATAGACTAAGTAATATCTTCTGTGGAGAAAATAGCAGTCAGCATCACAATATTGTCTAACTGTGTCATAAAGTTAATGTCTTACATATTTAAATAAATATTTAAAAATTGTTATATAATGTTTGGGGGATTCTCCACCTTAATTTACCTGATATCTTTTGAAAATCCTATAGAACAACCAGTGCGCATGCGCCAGAGTTTATAAAGCCACCGTACAACCACATATCGATTTTTATTGTCGTTTCGATTGTTATAGTCTTTTTTTTTGTTGTTTTATGGTATTTAGACACAATTAAATGCACTTTATTGAATAAGACTAGAAAAGAAACTATTTTGAAGTTTTACAAAAGTATTGGCAGTTCCATCTCTTATATATGCATGTGAAACCTGGACATTAACAAAGGCAGATATTAAACAAATAGAGGCTGCTGAAATGAAGATGTTGAGAGCAATAGCAGGATACCAAAGGACAGATAAAAAGAAAAACGAAGATATAAAAACAGAACTTAATATATTTAATCTCTGTGAAAGAATAACATATTACCAAAATGCTTATCTTCAGCACGTATTACGAATGAATGAACAGCGCATACCAAGAAGAATGTATAATTATAAACCAAAAAAAAGAAGAACGTTGGGAAGACCATTGAAGAGATGGAAGGGCCAATTCGACCTATAATGAGATCGGAACAGGCCATTGGGCCTAATCCTTGTTGTTGTTGATGATGCATGTAGACACATTTACATTGTAACGAACCTAAAAGCTAACTAACTACGTAACTCACACTAAATCTAGTTCAATTACTCTAACATTGGGCGAATCCCATGAAACGCTCTTTTTTTCACTCCTTGATGATCGCAACCATCGATAATCCACTGGTTCAAACGACATAATATACTCTCTGGAGAAAACAGCAAGTCGCCATTACAATGTGTATTTGAATAAATACATAAAAATTCTAAAATATAGTTATAAAAACTGTTTTAAATATTTTAAAATATTTAAAAATGTTGCTAAATACAGAAATCACAACATAGTCTCTTACTTAATATACCGCAACATAGGACATCACATCACTCCATGTCACATACCATCTCCACTTCTCGCAACTGGAATTCCCTACCACAAGAAATAAGGGGCTGCCGGACATTGACATCTTTTAAAAGAAATCTAAATTTATATTTGCTCTAAACTCGACTTCATTATTATCCAGTGTAAGATATATACATATATATTAATTGGTGTTTCCCGTATAATGTATCATATTTATATTATTATTATTATTATCGTATCATTATTGTTATTACCCTATAAAATGTTGTTTGTACATGACATTTACATTGCTACATTTATTGTATCTTTAACTGTTTATAGTTAGTATAGTGTATATCTATATTTGTCGAATATTTATTTGTATTTGTGCTGGTTGAGTGGAAGAGAGGGCCTTGTGGCCTTAATTCTGCCAGAATAAATAAAGTATTATTATTATTATTATTATTATTATTATTATTATTATTATTATTATTAAAAAGAGTTATAATTCACGATAATAAACTGAAAAATCGAGGATAAATAATTCCAAACTTGAGTCAATTGTTTGAAAAAGTTTAAATAATTAAAAAAAAATGTTAGTAAATACATACGAAGAGCTAGAGTTTACAACAATAAACTGAAAAATCAAGGGTACTTACTAACTGCTGTTGAGCTCAAAATTTATTTCCGTCACTCCGATTTGTGACGACTCTTATCTGTACTTTTATCTGCCAGGCTATGGTTACTTGTATCGACATTGGTTTTCCCAGCTGTCTTTAAATTATATATCTCTCATAATGTCGTAGCGTATTATTATTATTATTATTATTATTATTACTTACTAACTGGCACTATCGAGCCCGCAGGTTCATGGCCGCGCGGACATACGCTCTCCATACAACCCTATCCTGAGCTAATACTTTCCAATCATTCCCTGTATAGTCTACTTCCCTCAAATCATAGTTAATGTTATTCTCCCACCTCATTCTTGGTCTACCAACTGTTCGTTTTCCCTCTGGCTTTCCTACAAGAAGCTTCCATGCAACTCTTTCATTCCCCATACGTGCAACATGTCCTGCCCATCGCAGTCTATGAGACTTAACTGTTCTTATTATATCTGGCTTCCTATAAAGACCATGTAGTTCATTGTTATGTAGTCTTCTCCATTCACCTGTCTTCTCATCTCTCTTTGGTCCAAAAATTTTCCTAAGTACTTTATTCTCAAATACTTGTAATCTCCTTTCCTCCCTTAAAGTAAGAGTCCATGTTTCTCATTATTATTATTATTATTATTATTATTATTATTATTATTCATATTTTAGTCACGTTATTTCAATTTTTACAAATCTAGGTTAATATTATGTAATTGAATTGGAAATTATAGTGCAAATGATGTGTTTATGCAATTTAAAAACCGCCAAAAAAGTAAATTATTGTTGTAGAATGTGAATTATTTTTAATTCTTGGTCGTCGGGGAGAAAAATGCGAAAAATAAGAGAGAAAAATACAATTGGACTTAAATATAACCTAAAAATCGTAATACAAACTGTAAAGATAATTATTAAGGATTGTTAAAACAAAATTTTCCAATATATGGCAATGTTCGTGCTACCGGCCACTCGCAGTGCCTCCTCACACGGTATCGCTGTCTCCAATTCTCTCATTAACTCATTCGCCTCAAAAGACGAGGTACACTCGCCGTCAGTTAAATGACCTTCAACTCAGATGACGAGGTACACTCGCTTAACTCTGCAGTTATGTTTTGCAATATTTTTTACATCCCTTGGCAGAGTAATGTTTTGTTAACATTTATGAATAGTAGAGAAATGTGTTTTTGCCTTTACCCTTATTGTGATCTCAAGTACCGTTATCTTTTGTGTGTTTTGAATGTCTGAAAATAAGACAATATAATTTACGGTAACTTAAATTCGATTTCTGGGGAAATATATTGATCATTTAAACCTGAAGCAAATGGGTTAAAGAAAACATAACCTAATTTGAGATATTTTGTAACGTACGCTAAATATAGCTCAACTGATGGACCTAAAATATGCAAACCAAATATAATGAAACGTAACTTAAGTTATGTACCGTAATAGATAGAGAATAAGTGGGGCGTAGTAGCGAAATATATCAGCATATGTCACAACAGAAGACTAAAACCTGTTTGGTATCATGAGACAAGCTACAAGCTTAGGAAGCGTTTACATTTTAATTAGAAATCTCTAGTTCGAAGTTTAAAAATATCAATATCCAATTGAGCGCTTATTTTATCTGCCAAAAAATGTGGAGCGTTAAATTAGGGCAAATGGCTAAGATAGTGCAAATGATCGATATTAGAAAAAATCACAGGTTCGTATCATGCTTCTGTTGCAAGACAAGATCGATTTATGTTCACTTTATCGTGCGTTTTTCTGATAAACAGTGCGAGGGTCTGTATAAACGAGTTCTCTTACACTGTTCAGAGGTAAGACTAGCCTTATTCAAGTATTTGTCTGTTATCTTGTCTGTAACTCAAGAGTTAAATAACATGTTATCTTAGGGCACCATTAGGTGGGGTTGTACAAGACCAGCTTTTTACTTACGCGACTTATGCCATTTTTAATGTAATTTAAAGTATTACGAAGTGTTGATGATACCATTTACCTCTGGGATTTAACCATCGTCAAAATATTGATGAAATGAAGTAGTGGAAATATGATTTTACGTTGTAACCGTCAGACATGTTGAATGTTCCATAGAATAACAGACATGAAGAGGTCATTTATGTTACGTTTATGTTACGTATTAAATCAGATTTAAAATGCTATGAAATTAAAAGCTAACCAAACCTAAATCATTGAATGGAAACTAAATCAATTACTCTAACGTAGGTGAATTCCAGGGAACGTCCTTTTTATTATTTTAAGCGGTTAAATAAGTAAAAGACAAATTCGGACATAATTTGTTGAAGCCACTGATATGCTGTATCGGTGGTATATCTGTGGTCATAGGTGCTCAACGTTGTGATAATCGGTGGTTTATCGCTGGTTAGAAGTAAGAACTGTTGTAACCTTCGTGGTCATGACAGGAAATAGTCCCACTTTATTTTCATATTTACGAGAGAATAATGAAGTGATAATAACTTTCCCAGATTGAAATACGTTAAATATAGTATTTGATTAATATGTATGCCAATTATGTACTGTTAAAGTGCGTAAATAAAAAGGCACTCTTCTCCCACCCGGCCCACCATTATTGTATAGTCCGTCAAATAACGTTCGGCCTTTCAGAAACTATCGTTTAAAAGAACATTAATTAAACATTACCGATGAGAAGAGTGGTGAGTTCGTGAACTACTAACGTAGTTCTTACGTCACTGTACTCCGTATATTATGTACAGTGCGATCAGTATAGCATTGGACAGCAGACGCGAGGCTTGTGCTGTGCGGTGACGTGCAGACACGGGACTTGAAATGTGCGCAGACTCACATCCCACGCATTCATGGTTGCAGTAAGATTGTGTGCTTCGAGTGGATAAGGTGCTCGCTCGCTTTTTCTTGTGTACTGAATGGCGTGTGTATATGTTATTTCAATTTTAAAATTTGTATCTTATAAAACAAGCGTGTGTGTGTAAACTGAGTGTTCGCGTGTATAAGTGTAAAGTGTAAACTTTATAATGGCTAATAATTTTTCTACTGAACAACGTGTATTTATTTGCGATCAATACTTGTTAGCTCAGTCTGCCAGCCAAGTACGAGTACGAAGACTCTTTGAAACACGATTCCCGGGTGTAAAAATTCCGTCACGTTCAACAGTCCAAAAATCTGTACAACAAATGTTATAAAGAAGTGTCAAAAATGTATGGACAACGAAGGTGGACATTTCCAGCACCTACGTCAATAAAGTTGGTAAATACGATAATTTGTATTAGTCATTCAAAATATCTCTGCAGGCGGAAGAATTACAAAGCTCTATTTGTTGCTACACGTGACGTCATATAAGGCATTGTATACTGTCAGCGTCCCACGTCCCATTCCCCTCTGCACTCGTAGATAGCAGTGTCACGTGTTCTATTCCTGCATAAACACGACTGCAGCGCCCTCCGTCAACAACTGCGCTTACTCCTTAAACGGGTAATAAAATAGTTACGAAAATGTGTATGTTTGTATCACCGCGAGCTTACGCTGTCGTTCCCCGCCGCGAGTGCGTCAGCAGTGTATAATGAGATCCCGCGTCTGCTGATCGCACTGTATATTATTACACCAGCATCAAAACAACGTCTGATCCATCTCATTGCCTAGATACACAGTATATTACTGTAATTATTGGACCTAAATTAAATAGAATATAAAAATAGCATTCCATTGTAAATTTCATAAGTAATGCCACGAGTGATTTCCAATTTATCTAGAGAATTTGGAAATCAAGAGTGGCATTTGTTAGGACTATTTAACGAATAAAATTAAGCTGTTTACTCACAAATCATTATTTAACTGTAGTTATTTTAAAATATTTATATATTTAATGTAAACGGCCATGTTTGAAAACAAATGAGAAAACGATAGGTACGCTTCTACTGCTTATTTTGTTTATCACTGCAACCAGATCATACTATTTATTGCCAAAGGAACGCAACATTGTAAGAATGCTCTCTAGTGGAGAAAAAATGAAACACATCAAACTGTATATTAATTAATTTCTGATGTCGTATGATGTAAATATGACAATTATATTTTTCTGGATTATTACCTGGGAAAAAATACATTTAAGAAAGTGCAGACAGTGGTTTCTTTTTTTTTTGGTGGTATAATCAATTGCTACAAATGTTTTTATATTAACTCCTACAAGCTTCTCAGTCACTGCAAAATAATGGTCAGACCTGTTCAGGATATTAAACGGGAAGAGCTTTCTTTAATATGGTAAATTTAACACTGATAAATATTTCGTGAAAAAGACTCTGATTGGTTGTAAAACAGAAATCATTGAAACGTGATTGGTCGTTGACTCCCATTTGGGGCATGAGTTAAATAGTCATCATACTCATGGACAGTTAAGGTTTAGGCTTTTATTAGCCTGTTCCTGTTTCCTCTAGATGAACTTGTAGTCGCCATCTTGTCAGTGGTCGTCCAAAGTCTAGTTTACCCCTCCGTTTGTACGTAGTTTAAAGTCTGCCAAACGGATTCTGTCTTTCGTCATTATTCTTACATGCTGTAGTAATTTTTTTTGGTAATCTTTAATTTCCTTTACTATATTTATTTGTCCACCGCTGTGGTCTCGAGGTAGCGTGCTGCCTTGTCACGCAGCGGGCCCGGGCTCGATCCCTGGTCGGGGCAGTTTTTCTGGGTGAGGTTTTTATCGGGGTTTTTCCTCACCTGTAAGACAAATGTCCGGAAAACTTTAAGGCCCAAACGGTCCCCGAAATCATATGGCCATCATCATTATCATTATCATCCTTACCATATCATCATCATCATCCTTCACCGGTGTGGAAAGCAACGGGAAGCTACCACACCTACACAATTCCTCAGTAAAGCTGCAAGCATAGCATGAAAATGCTATGATTGCAGTCAAGGACCTGCCTTCGGGCAGAATTACTATGGATGGATGGATATTTATTTAATTAAATTTTTGCCTCATAGATTAATTTCTTATACGATCCATAAGTGTTACTCCCATTTTAAAGCCTGGGAAATTTAATTTGTGCTCTTCCAATGTTATCCCTAAATGTCTGTTGTTTCTTAAGCTTAATGGGGAGTGTACCTACAGAAATTGAAATAAAAATCCGAAGAACGCGCAAATTATTGCTGCAGTGTGCGAATAGATACCCGAGAAAAATATACAGTGTATATTGATTTAAAAAATACAAGAAATGTTTTAAAATTCAACGAGAAGTTGTAATTTTAACATAAATAGCCATATTTACAATGGAAAACATGAATTAGTCATAGTTCAAACAGAATAGACAATTTATCATCATGGGGTATCAGATTAACCAATAAATTCTAAACGAATATCTTGTTCATTAACTTGAGTATTGTTTTCAATATTAATTAAATAAAATGAGTATAGAAGATTAGTGGTAAGCTCTTAGTAATGATTGAATAAATATATATGACAAAAGCCCAATCCAATAGCGGAAATACTATTATTATGTTGGGTAACATGATCTATCAGTCACTTTTTCTATTTGGTGCATTTATAGGTACACCCCTGCCATGGTATAGCCAGATTAATTTTAAATCTACATGCATTGTGAATAAAGCTATTTCACTTGAATAACCTAATCTACACTAGAAGTTTGATCTAATAACATAACAAAATAAATATATTAATAATAGGGTAGGGTGAGATAGTTTCGTTAAATTTTATAAGTTTAAGGCTAAACTGTATTTCTTCTTCTCTTCTTCTTCTGCTTCATGAAATTAGGCCTTTTGACCTGTTTTCACATCAAGTGGAATTTGATGAATCCTCTCATCTAGTAAATGGGCGTCCAACATTTCCATGTCCTATTGGTTTGTACTTTAGTGACAGCTGAGGGATTCTATCTGTAGGCATTCTCTTGACATGTTCATACCAGTTGTTTCTCATGTTGTCAATTCTATTTGTTAAATTGAAAATATTTAAGTCCTTCCTAATATCCTCACTTCATTCATTTCTTGTCCAAAATTGTCACACCTGCTACTGAACGTAGGAACTTCATTTCTGCAGTGTCTATTTTTCTTTTGTCTGAACGGTTAAGAGTCCAATTTTCACTTGCATATGTTAAGACAGGCACTGCCATAATTTTGTAAAATCTTAGTTGAGTGCTCCTCAAAGTTTTATTTTTCAGTGTCCGTCTTATAGTGCCACACATTCTGTAAAATCTATTTAATTTAATATTAATATCTTCCTTCTGGCAGTATGATACGTTGCATCCTAAATAATTAAAATTGTTCACCTGTTGTATTATACTGTTATTAATACTGATTTTACACCTCATGTGGTCTTTCCCGTTGAATGCCATTACTTTCGATTTATTTTCAGAGATTGTCATATTGAATTTATTTGCTATTTCGTTTAATTTATATGCGGCTATTTGTAAATTGTCTTCTGAAGAGCTAAGGATTGTCTGATCGTCTGCAAACTGTATTTCTAACAAATTATTTTTTAGGTTAGGAATGTGGATGTAGTAGAATTACTCAGAATATTCCAAATTATCTACATTGAATTTAATAGATATTCAGAATGTTATTTTATTTAATAAAAGTTGACGACAAAACTGTACGCCACTTCCCAATCACTGTCATAAAAAATACACCCACGAGATTTGATCCTCACAGCCTCATTTATTCTGTGAAATGAATATTGAGGAAAAGTACACATATTATAGGTTAAAGAAATGGAAGTTTTCTAATTGAAACATAAGCATGGTAATGTTATGATGCAAACAAAATATACTGTGGCATAACAATTTACGTAATTCATTTTTCAAAACGAACAGTATGTAGCACGAATGGGAAATGAAAGATGGGCTTGTAGGATAATAAGAGGATAAGCGCCCGGTAGAAGTAGGTGGGAGAAAGACATTAACTATTATTTGAAAGAAGTAGATTATACAAAGGATGATTGGAAAACATTAGTTCAGGAGAAGGATGTACAGAGAGCTTATATCCGCGCGACTATGAACCTACGGCTTAGATAGTGGAAATTAGTTGGTAATTATTTAAAAACATGTTTCAAGCATGCCATATATTTAAGTAAAGCATATCATACGTGTAATCCTTCCATTAGCTATAATTTTCAGCTTCACTTCCTCAGTAAGATTGTACAATATAGAAAATAATTAATTTAAATATAATATAATATAAAAAGGTAAAGTGATCCCATTACAGGCCTCAGGAGGCCCTTGGGGTAGTAGGAGGTTAAGGCTCCCACTTTTTCTAGACAATCGGCACTTTATGTCAGCCGGGTTGTCAGCCCTGCGTGACGGCCGCCTTTACCCCAGAACAAGCGTCTGGTACTCATTTCAGTTAGAGGCTGAGTCGACCCCAGGGCCATAGTGCCGCCAGAGGGTTTGGGTCAGTTTAAAAATCCTGACCCCAAGGACTTGAACCCTCGACCCTCCGGCTTGTAGCTCAGTGCCTTAACCACTACGCTACGGCGTGCCCCCTATAATATAATATAATATAATATAATATAATATAATATAATATAATATAATATAATAATATAATATAATATAATATAATATAATATAATATAATATAATATAATATAATATAATAGATAATATAATATAAGATAAATAATATAATATATTATAATATAATATAATATAATATAATATAATATAATATAATATAATATAATATAATATAATATAATATAATATAATATAATATAATATAATAAAATAATATAATATAATATAATATAATATAATATAATATACATCCGTCCATAGTAATTCTGCACGAAGGGAGGTCCTTCACTGCAATCATAGCATTTTCATGATATGATTTCAGCTTTACTAGGGAATTGTAGGTGTGGTAGCTTCCCGTTGCTTTCCACACCGGTGAAGGAGGAGGACGATGAGGATGATGATAATGATGATGATGGCCATATGATTTCGGGGACCGTTTTTTTGGGTCTTAAAGTTTTCCTGACATTTGTATAATTACAATGTAATGTAATGTAGTATAGTATAATATATAAATATATAACATGTAATATAACATATAGTATATAACATATAGTATATAACATATAGTATATAACATATAGTATATAACATATAGTATATAACATATAGTATATAACATATAGTATATAACATATAGTATATAACATATAGTATATAACATATAGTATATAACATATAGTATATAACATATAGTATATAACATATAGTATATAACATATAGTATATAACATATAGTATATAACATATGGTATATAACATATAATATTCTTTCATTTATAAACTTTATCTTAACTTACTCAGTAATACCATTGATTAATTAAAATTTCAATAATTGAATGTGGAATCATTTCAATTAATAAAAAGGTGGCATCTTCATTGAGCCAACGAAGGTTGTTTAGAGCTGACTTCAGCGCAGTCTTTACAGGACTAACGTACTATTTATTCAAATAAATTTGTATTAAAATCTCCCTAAAATATTCACAGATTGATCAAGAATGTATAACTCGAAACGGTCGTCTTCGGTATCGGAAAAAATTGCGAAAGGGACTGTTCACCAAAGGTGACGTAATCAAACATTCCAAAGCAGAGATAATACCAGCTAGTACAGTTCATGTTTAATAAATATGTCGCAAAAAAAAAATTATCACGAGATCCGAGGTATATAATGTTTTGTGAATTGACATTTGTGTGTTTAAAACCATTGGTACATTGCACAGACAGAGAATAGGCCTATAAAATCACTATTATAATACCGTTCTTATAAAATTTTATATTGGTTTAATATTTCTTAATAAAATAAACGCATAATGCCTTATGATCTATTTGTATTTTTACACTGTTCTTACTTCATCATTAAATTTATCATAAGTAATGCCACGAGTGATTTCCAAATTATCGATAAATTCACGACTCACGAAGTGAGGAGTGAATTTATCCAGAGAATTTGGAAATCAAGAGTGGCATTTGTTAGGACTATTTAACGAATAAAATTAAGCTGTTTACTCACAAATCATTGTTTAACTATAGTTATTTTAAAATAGTCATATTTTAATGTAAACGGCGATGTTTGAAAACAAATAAAAAACGTGAGGTTATGTCCATTCACTGCTGCTTGATCATATTATTTATTGCCAAATAAGATCGCAATATTGTAAGAGTGCACCCAAGTGGAGGAATAATTAAACACATCAAACTATATATCATAATCAACATTACGGGTTATTCATTTATTTTTTAGTAAACAACTCGGTAAAATCAAGGAATCTTTTCATTATTTGCTATATCCAATGTATTTGTTGGAGAAAATAATGCTTTGACCTGTTCAGAACATTAAAAAGGAGGAGCTTTCTTTATCACAAAAGCAGGAGGTGATAAAGAGAAATCGGTAAAGAGCGAGGTGAAACACGACTGTCATAGGTTTTAAAACAACATTCATTGAAACGTGATTGGTCATTGACTAGCATTTGTGGCATGAGTTAAATAGTCACAGAAACACGCTAGTCTTATGACTGGAGTACTCTGTCCTTGTAGATCAAATACGTAAGTTACCGTATCGGATTACAACTAAACTCCATCACTACCTACATGACAGTGTTTCCCAAACATTTTGAATTCGTATCTCTTTGGAATTATAAATTCGCTGGTCTTCAAATCTTATTACAAACATCTCGGTATTTATGTTATGTGGGTGTTGCATCTAAAACAAAGTTACCTACATGATATTTCACCATTATAGTACAGAATTGTATAGTTCAATCGAGAAAACTATAAACATATTATTTATTTAAAAATAGATGTCACTGGAGGAACACCTGATATCTAGTTTTATGGGAAATAAATTTAATATAAAACTTTTCTTTAATATTCTTATTGTTAATTGATTTTTAAGTTTAGTTTAATATAGGAAATATATAATGAAAAACAAGAATCTACAGAGAAGCAATAGAGATTGAGAAAAGGCCACATTCCATGAACACCCGAGATGATGCCGAAAGATTACCATCTACATGGAAAACTGCTCTCGCTGCCCACCATGTCATCCCCAGAACAGCGAAGAAGATATGAAGAAAACCACGGTTGGGCAACATGGAGTGTGGTCAACGCTTGGATGGGTATACGACTTGCGAAACGGACCACACTGAAAACTGATGGTATTTAACTACATAAGAACTAAACCTTGGATGTGTGTACGTCTTCGGAATCGCACGACAGCGAAAACTCTATGTATTTTATTATATAAGACCTAAACCTGTGACTCGAACTTATCATTCCTTGATAATGACATGTGGGATCATGCCGAAACGTCAGAAACAGTGGCCAGAGGCCGAACTTGAATCCAAGACGCGGAACACCCAAGAAAACGTTCATATTAATATATATATATATATATATATATATATATATATATATGAGACGTTTCCTTTAATTAATTAATGTATTTCCATGTATTCCATTCCATAGTAATTCTGCCCGAGGGCAGGTCTTTCACTGCAATCATAGCATTTTCATGCTATGCTTTGCAGCTTTACTAGGGAACTGTAGGTGTGGTAGCTTTCCATTTCTTTCCACACCAGTGAAAAATGATTATGATAATGATAAGGATGATGATGATGATGGCGGATGATTTTTGGGGACCGTTGGTTCAAAAGCTTCTTGACATTTATCTTACAGGTGAGGGAAAAACCCGAAAAACATCTCACCCAGGAGCCTCTCCCGACCGGAATATTTACATATGTACACAAATTTATTTATATAACGAAGCCTGGTAACATGTAGTCATTATGACAATTAACGACGTTATAAAAAATAAACAATAAATAGAGAATCTACCTGACCAGAATCGAACGTGGGCCCGCGTCGTCGGAAAAAGAGCATCTTACCGACTGATCCACTTAAGCAAACGATACGAATGCTGGATGGAGAGAGACTTACGCCGTCCGCTTACACTAAAACGAGTCAGAACGTGTAACAACGTACTGGTGTGAATCGCTCTTCAGAACTCTTAACTTTCCATCATCAAGAGTTGCGTAATCAAAATTTTCAAAGGCTGTACATTCCAAACATTACTATAAATAATATAATTATCCCTTATTCTTCTTCAGTAATAGATCTTGGACTACATCTAGACGCAAATTTAACCTGGCAAACACAAGTGAAGCACATATGTGAAAAGACTTTCTCCATCTTATATTATCTTAGACGTTTAAAGAATTTTCTCCCAGTTTCGTTAAAACAAATCCTTGTGCAGAATCTTGTGTTACCACACTTCGATTATTGTGACATTATATATAATGATCTAAACTATGACTTGTCGCAGAGACTGCAGCGTGTTCATAATGCTTGCGTTCGATTCATTTTCAATATCCGCCGTTATGACCACATTTCCGAACACTTAATAACCTCTCTTGGCTCCGTCGTACTGACAGACATAAATTGCACTCTCTTTCACTATTTTTCAAGCTTCTGAATTCCTACATCCCTACTTACCTGGCGACCAGATTTGAGAAGTTATCCTCCTACCACAATATTGACACTAGGTCACAAGATAGCAGCCTGCTAACAATTCCTCTTCATAGCACTTCCTCCTATTCTACTTCCTTCCAGTAGCCTCTGCCCGCTCCTGGAATCTCCTTCCTCAAGATATCAGGGGTTGCCGCACACTTGGCACCTTTAAGTCACGCTTATACAGTTACCTGTTGTCTAATAATTAAATTTTCTCTATTTATTTAATTTTATACTATGTGATTAATCTTTTCCTCGTTTTTTATATATCTTATACATATTATATATTTAATTAGTTAAATTTAGAGTAAATCAAAATACATTATAAATATTAATTGTATTGTATTCATAACTTGTAATCGTTTAAATATATATATATTATATATATATATATATATATATTGTAATTTAGATTTAAGACTATTTTTTTTTGTATTTTTTTAAACCTGGTTGAGTGGTAGACAAGACCTTAAGGCCTTAACTCTGCCAGGTAAAATAAAGCTATTATTATTATTATTATTATATTATTATTATTATTATTATTATTATTATTATTATTACATTTGCAAAAGGATGGTGTTCAATGTTTTTCAATTTATATTAAATTTTATTTTAAACTTGTCTGCCACTGCCATATTAGAGATGAAAGCTCTCCTTCCAAAGACGTGAATTTGACGAAGCCTCAACAATACAGTGGAGGTCACTCTGAACTCTGAACAGTGGTCACATGTAAACATGAAAACGAGCAGAATACAGACTTGCAGACTTCGGTGAAACATACATTTTTATACAATGAGTTTTGGGAACATTTGGAGTAAATATAACTATCTCTCTGGATACTAAACAATACAGTTCATCTATGTTAGTATAATCAAACAGCACAGAAAATAATTTTAACCCCTATCCTTGTAACGTCATGTACCAACCATACGTTGATATCGTGTTTACGAAGGCATTTTTCAATCTCTACTTATAAGTTATAACTTCGCCTACAGTATGTAAAAGTTAAATTGACTGAGTGATAAAGACAATCTTGTCTTACACTTTTTGTCATTTCTCTAGTTTCTTAATCATTCTCAATTTTATTTTAATTGTGATATTTTTATTAGCTTTTATGTTCGATAGCGTTATCTTATTTTCTTCCCTTAATGTAGAAACCATGTTCCATAACCATAGAAAACTAACTACTAGCTGCCACTATCGAACTCGTAGGTTCATGGCCGCGCGAATATTAGCTCTCCAAAAATACCTATCCTGAGCCAATATTTTCCAATAATAGCTTTATTTTACCTGGCAGATTTAAGGCTTTGTCTACAACTCATCCAGATAAAAAAAAACACACAAAAAGTATTCTCATATCGAATTTACAATAAAAAACATAAATACGCATGTTATGTTTATGATATAAGTAATGCCACGAGTGAATTTATCTAGAGAATTTGGAAATCAAGAGTGGCATTAGTTAGGACTATTTAACGAATAAAATTAAGCTGTTTACTCACAAATCATTATTTAACTATAGTTATTTTAAAATATTTATATATTTAATGTAAACGGCGATGTTTGAAAATAAATGAGAAGCGATAGGTACGCTTCATCTCCTTATTTTATCACTGCAACCAGATCATAATATTATAGCCAAAAGAACGCAATATTGTAAGAATGCTCTCTAGTGGAGAAAACATGAAACACATCAAACTGTATATTAATTCATTTCTGATGTCGTATGATGTAAATATGACAATTATATTTTTCTGGATTGTTACCTGGGAAAAAATACATTTAAGAAAGTGCAAACAGTGGTTTCGTTTTTTGGTGGTATAATCAATTGCTACAAATGTTTTTATATTAACTCCCGCATGCTGCATGTGTTGAGATTCATGCACTATATATACAATCTGGTAGCCGTATTTCTCGCAGGTTCAGTTACTGCAAAATAATGGTCAGACCTGTTCAGAATATTAAAAAGGAGGAGCTTTCTTTAATATGGTAATTATAACACTGATAAATATTTCGTGAAACACGACTCTGATTGGTTGTGAAACAGAAATCATTGAAACGTTATTGGTCATTGACTCCCATTTGGGGCATAAGTTAAATAGTCATTTACAATCTATTTACATTTAACCTAGTTTTAACGATTAAAATGTAAAATATAGTAACGTCAGATAAGAAAACTATTAATGACATAGAATAAATTTAGTTTTCGAGAAAAATTATTTAACAGGTAATTGTATAAACGTGACTTAAAAGTCAAGTCTGCGCCAACCCCTGACATTTTGAGGGAATTCCAGAAACGGGCAGACGCTACTGTGAAAGACGTAGAATAAGAGGATATGCTGTATAGAGCCCTTGTATTAATCTACTTCCCTCAACTCATGGTTAATGTTATTCTCCAAACTCATTCTTGGTCTATCAAATGGGCGCTTTCTCTCTGGTTTTCCTACAAGAAGCTTCCATGCA
This sequence comes from Diploptera punctata, assembly GCA_030220185.1. NCBI lineage: Eukaryota > Metazoa > Arthropoda > Insecta > Blattodea > Blaberidae > Diploptera > Diploptera punctata. The sequence goes on along the minus strand of JASPKZ010001415.1, from coordinate 23,493 downwards.
CCTCTTTCATTTCCCATTGGTGCCACATATCCTGCCCATCGCAGTCTACGAGATTTAACTATTCTTATTATATCTGGCTTCCTATTAAGACCATGTAGTTCATTGTTATGGAGTCTTCTCCATTCAACTGCCTGTTCATCTCTCTTTGGTCCAGAAAGTTTCTTAAGAACCTTATTCTCAAATGCCCGTAATCTCCTTTCCTCCTATAAATGAGGCCTTAAGGCCTTAACTCTGCCAGGTAAAATAAAGCTATTATTATTATTATTATTATTATTATTATTATTATTATTATTATTATTATTATATTTTGCATTCATGTAACATAATTGGGAGAATAACAGTTTTATATATTTTAAGTTTAACGTTTTTGGAAAGGAGTTGGGACGACAAGAATCCCTATAATGCAGATAGAATCCATTTCCAGAATTGAGTCTATGTTAATTTCTTTGTGCATCTCATTCTTATTTCTAATTATTGTTTTTAGGTATTTGAATTCAGCCACTTCTTCAAAATTTCTTTCATTTGTCATTAGTCGTCCATTTTGATTATATAATATATTTCTATGAGTGAACATATATTTAGTTTTATTGATGTTTAATTCCGGTCCCAATTTCATAGAGTTACTCAACAGAGTGACCGTGTGGGCCCTTAGTATCTCCTCGTTATTGTCTAGTAATACTACATCATCAGCACAAACTAACAGCTTATTGATAATATTGAGTTGTAGGCCTTTTTTATCCTCTAAATATTTTATGGCATGGTCTGGTATAAAATTGAATAATTGCTTTAACCCGTTGTGAATTTCAAAAATATCAGAAAATTATTTTCCTACATGTACCCTACTCTTTGTGCCATTTAGATACATCCGAATAAGTCTAATTAACTTTTTAGGAATTCCCAACTCCATCAGGATACTATAAAAATTTTCCTTCTTAATTGAATCATACACTTTTTTGAAGTTTACATATATAGGGTTTCCAGTATAAAACCGAACACTCTGCGGCTGGCAGAGTGAAATGCGGAAGGGAGAGAGCGCAGCCTGACGGGTGAAACCCCGTGAGGCGTGTCCGGTTTTATATTGGAAGCCCTGTAGTTGACATACAGTGCCATTATATTCCTATTTCTTTTCTAAAATCTGTCCTCGTATTAAAAATCTGATCTGTTGTAGACCTGTATATTCTAAAAATGAATTGATGACATCGTATTATGTTATCAATACAGGGTGTAATTCTGGTTTACTATATATTTGTTAGAATTTTGTACAAAGTTAAAGTAATGGGATGCCCTGTAGTTGTTGCAATCAGTTTTATATCCTTCTTTTAGATTGGAACGATATAATTTATTCTTTCCATTCATTTGCAACAGCTTCTCTTTGCGAAATCATGCTACGCAACCGACGCATCTTGTCTATTAAATTTTCTTCACCTGATTTTATCAGTTCTGCTGGGATCCATCTGAATCTGATTCTTTATTCGCCTTCAATTGTTCTATCACCACTTCATCCTCTAATGCACTTGGTTCTGTATCTTGCATTTGTGCAGTCTGTAAATCATCCTCTTCGATGTCCTGTTCTGGATGTACATTTAATAGCTGATTAAAGTAATTTTTCCACCTGTTTAATATACTCCTGAAATCCGGAAAAATACCCATTTTCATTTCTAATTAAGATTTTCCTAGCATGAAACCGTTCTTCTCTATCATAGCTCTCTGATATAAATATCTGAGGATCCTTCTTCTTCTTCTTCACTTCACTTCACTTCATGGGCTAGGCAAATTGCCTGTTCCGACTCACATTTGTTCTGTCCATCTTTTCACTGCTCTTCCTACATTCCTTGAACCTCTTGGCTTGTAGTTAAATGCTGTTTTGGCAATCTTGTTAAATTCATTATTTCTACATGTCTAAACCATTTTTATATATATTCTTTGATTTATCATTTAATAGATATATATTTAGCTCTGTTCTTACATCTTCGTTCTCTAACCGATCCATTCTTGTGCAGCCTTTTGTTCCTATTTTTTGCATTAATTTCAAGATCATTAATCTTCGCTCTCAAATATTCCCTCTTTTTGCTCTTTGATAAACTGATGGTTTCTCGTCTAATGTTAGCGAATTGTTCTAAATTTACCTCATTGGCTCGTGTATCCAATTCAAATTTGCCAGCTTCCTTAACAATAAAAACTTACTTACTCACTGGCACTATCGAACCCGTAGGATCATGGCCGCGCGGACATAAGCTCTCCATACATCCCTATCCTGAGCTAATGCTTTCCAATCATTCCCTGTATAATCTACTTCCTCAAATCATATTTAATTGTTGTTCTCCCACCTCATTCTTGGTCTACCAACTGGGCGTTTTCCTTCTGGCTTTCCTACAAGAAGTTTCCATGCACGTCTTTCATTCCCCATACGCGCAACATGTCCTGCCCATCGCAGTCTATGAGACTTAACTGTTCTTATTATATCTGGCTTCCTATAAAGACCATGTAGTTCATTGTTATGTAGTCTTCTCCATTCACAAAAAACTAGAGGTAAAATCATTGTTTTATAAGCTTTAATATTTAGGTTCTTTGACAATGGCCGACAAATGTGCTACTTTAAGTCGGTACTTATTTTCTTCACGTGTATGAATTTAGTCCGTTGGCAATGAACCCAAATATTTGAATGTTTTCACTTTTTCATTAGATGTACGGTGTACTGGGATATTTTGATAATACGTTTTGGAAAGTACTTGGATCCCACCCAACTACTTTATACTCACCCTCCACTTAAAATCACGACCGCACTTGTATTCGTTGCTTTTAATCAAGTAAAGAGTACCAAGTGAGTAGCCTATAGTGTGTTACACAAATATATTCATCTTTTTACACGCTTTATATTAGCTTGACCTGTATCTATCTATCTATGTAACGGAATTTTTCAACGCGATTTTCACCCACTTAAAATCATCGGATCGACTTGAAACTTTGTATACTTGTAGAGGACCCGTGACAATACAATAATTTCATATTTATTTTCTAAAATCCTGGCCATAATCATCAGAAAATCAAAAAAAGTGTTTTTTTATAAATGTAACGGATTCTTTCAACGCGATTTTCACCCACTTAGAAACATTGGATCGACTTGAAACTTTGTATACGTGTAGAGGACTCATGACAATACAATAATTTCATATTTTGTTTCTAAAATCCTGGCCAGAATCATCCGAAAATAAAACAAATGAAAACTGGTATAATAGGTTGCGGACTTGTCGAGTTTTTAGCCGATCGTTGTAAGAGCTCAGTTGGTAGAGCAGTGAACTCTTAGTGGTATATAATTTCAATAATCCATACGTCGCTGGTTCAAATCCGGCTGGGAGTGTTTTTTTTATAGAAGAGCATTACTTTTAGCTCATACTACAATAGTATCGAATTTAAAGATATTTACATTTTTATCTTATTCTGTAAAATATTAAAACTAAAAAATAAAAAATAAATAATAGTTTTAAAAAACTAAAAACACGCTTTATTAGAAAACTAAAAAATGAAAAATAATTTTAATTTCCAGTACGCTTGGGATAAAATAAAGTGGTCAACAAAAAAATCATCTCCAACACATATAGAATAAAATTAGAGTTATCAACAAAAAGAAAATAATTTTACCATCAAAATCGTGGGGTGATTTTTATGATTTTTACATTTTCCTCTTAGGGCCAGTTTCACCAAGAGAGGTAACTGTATTACGCCAGTTTAAGCTATGCATTATACATGGGGAAAACTGGCGTAATACAGTTACCTCTCTTGGTGAAACTGGCCCTTAGAGAGCTTACTTTTACCAATATCTGTTTATTAACAAATATATTAATTGATATAGAGCACCCCACGCTTTTGATGGTAAAATTATTTTATTTTTGTTGATAACTCTAATTTTATTCTATATGTGTTGGAGATGATTTTTTTGTTGACCACTTTATTTTATCCCAAGCGTATTGGAAATTAAAATTATTTTTCATTTTTTAGTTTTCTAATAAAGCGTGTTCTTTTAGTTTTTTAAAACTATTATTTATTATTGAACAAAGGTATGTTTCGCTGTAATCCACGTGGATGTACTGCTTTTCTTTCTTCTTACACATAGTTGTATTATTTTATTTAACAAAGCTCTTTAACAGCTACGATTAAAATATAAACGTGAAAAGGGCATTCGATTTTGCGCTGAGGCCTCTTTTTAGAATAGGCCTAGATTTTTTATGTGCCATAAATTTATGACACGAGACCCACAGTTTAATATCGCCTATGAAAGAACCCATATTGATTAAGCATGCAAGCCCCTCTACCACGACCAATAGAAGGATATCATCATAAGTAATGCCACGAGTGATTTCCAATTTATCTAGAGAATTTGGAAATCAAGAGTGGCATTTGTTAGTACTATTTAACGAAATAAAATTAAACTGTTTACTCACAAATCATTTTTTAACTATAGTTATTTTAAAATATTTATATATTTAATGTAAACGGCGATGTTTCAAAACAAATGAGAAATGATAGGTACGCTTCATCTGCTTCTTTTGTTTATCACTGCAACCAGATCATACTATTTATTGCCAAAGGAACGCAATATTGTAAGAATGCTCTCTAGTGGAGAAAAAATGAAACGCATCAAACTGTATATTAATTCATTTCTGATGTATGATGTAAAATATGACAATTATATTTTTCTGGATTATTACCTGGGAAAAAAATACATTTAAGAAAGTGCAAACAGTGGTTTCTTTTTTTGGTGGTATAATAAATTGCTACAAATGTTTTATATTAACTCCTGCAAGCGCTGTGTGTTGACATCTATGCACTATATATACAATGTGGTAGCCGTATTTCTTATAGGCTCAGTCACTGCAAAATAATGGTCAGATTAAAAAGGAGGAGCTTTTCTTTAATATGGTAAATATAACACTGATAAATATTTTGTGAAACACGACTCTGATTGGTTGTAAAACAGAAATCATTGAAACGTGATTAGTCATTGACTCCCATTTGGGGCATGACTTAAATAGTCGCAGAGAATGTACCTACTGCGTAATAAAATAATATAATAACGATTTCATCTATTAACGCTCTTTAACCTTTCAAGTTATAGATACTTTTACGTCCGACACGCCACCTGGACCTTGCATTGGGGCGACCTGTCGGGAGAGACATTTTAACTGTGGATCAGACGCACATCTTTTTAACCACTGTGGCAAGAAGTAATAGACTCGTAAGTACTAAAACGTACCATTATTGTGATACGTTATATATAATGATCTAAACTATGCCTTGTCGCAGAGACTGCAGCGTGTTCATAATGCTTGCGTTCGATTCATTTTCAATATCCGCCGTTATGACCATATTCCGAACACTTTAATAACCTCTCTTGGCTCCGTCTTACTGACAGACGTAATTTGCCACTCTCTTTCACTACTTTTCAAGCTTCTGAATTCCTACATTCCTACTTACCTGGCGTCCAGATTTGAGAAGTTATCCTCTTTACCACAATATTGACACTAGGTCACAAGATAGCAGTCTGCTAACAATTCCTCTTCATAGCACTTCCTCCTATTCTACTTCCTTCCTAGTAGCCTCTGCCCGCTCCTGGAATCTCCTTCCTCAAGATGTCAGGGGTTGCCGCACCTTGGCAACTTTAAGTCACGCTTTATACAGTTACTTGTTGTTTAATAATTAATTTTTCTCTATTTATTTAATTTTATACTATGTCATTAATCTTTTCCTCGTTTTTTTATATATCTTGTACATATTATATATTTAATTCGTTAAATTTATAGTAAATCAAAATACATTATAAATATTAATTGTATTGTATTCATAACTTGTAATCGTTTATATATATATATATATTGTAATTTAGATTTAAGACTTTTCTTTTGAATTTTTTTAAACCTGGTTGAGTGGTAGACAAGGCCTTAAGGCCTTAACTCTGCCAGGTAAAATAAAGCTATTATTATTATTATTATTATTATTATTATTATTATTATTATTATTATTAATAGTAATAACTGGAAGGCGCACAAACGTGCACACGAGTCTATTACTAACATAGAAACCCAAACGAATGGTACCTACCCCTCTAAGCTATAATGAATAACATATACACTCGGAGTGGGGGTGGCGACTTTATGGGAGGAGTCATTGCCCTTATAAGGCGAGGACGCGCATGAAAACACACTCACGCTCCTACGTTCCACAATAGCCAAGTTCTTCAGTAAACCGTTCGAGAAGGGATATTAAAAACACGTGGGCTAAAGTAATTCATCAACTCCACGCCGAGGGAATTATAAAACACTGTAGATATACAATTGTACATACAAATTTATCCAATAAAATAAAATAATAAGTGTATAATTTAAAACATCCCTGAGTGATTATATTCTACCCTGAGCGAACCGGCACAACACCCAAGGACATGGAGGGCCTCCCTGAGTGAGGGATCAGTTTAGCATCAGAGATATCATAGCAATAAGATTAAACACGTCACTCACTCACAAATTCATATTAAACATGGCGAATGTTGTATTGAATATGAAGGCTAGATGATATTCGGGGAGTGTTTGGGCCATGAACTTACCTGACATTTGTCTTACAGGTGAGGAAAAACCACGAAAAAAACATCATCCAGGAACTTCTTCAGATTGGGGATCAAACCTGGGCCCACTGCATACGAGGCAGCTATGTTACCTAGAGACACAACGACGGGCATAATAATAATAATACTTACTTACTTACTCACTGGCACTATCGAACCCGTAGGTTCATGGTCGAGCGGACATACGCTCTCCATACATCCCTATCCTGAGCTAATGCTTTCCAATCATTCCCTGTATAATCTACTTCCCACAAATCATAGTTAATGTTGTTCTCCCATCTCATTCCTGGTCTACCAACTGGACGTTTTCCTTCTGGATTTCCTACAAGAAGTTTCCATGCATGTCTTTCATTCCCCATACGCGCAACATGTCCTGCCCATCGCAGTCTACGAGAGTTAAACTGTTCTTATTATATCTGGCTTCCTATAAAGACCATGTAGTTCATTATTAAGTAAGTCTTCTCCATTCTCCTGTCTGTTCATCTCTCTTTGGTCCAAAAATTTTCCTAAGAACTTTATTCTCAAATACTCGTAATCTCCCTTCCTCCCTTAAAGTAAGAGTCCATGTTTCGCACCCATATAATATAACTGGTAGAATAATATTTTTTATATATTTTCAGTTTAACGTTTTTTGAAAGGAGTTGGGACAATCAAAAGTCTCTGCAATGCATAATATCATGCATTTCCAGAATTGAGCCTATGTTTAATTTCTTTGTGCATCTCATTCCTATTTGTGGTTATTGTTCCTAGGTATTTGACATAATAATAATAATAATAATAATAATAATAATAATAATAATATAATAATAATAATAATAATAAACTCCTAAAATAATTTAAACTGTAATTTTGTCCCCGGTTTTCCAGAAAATTCCGTAGTCTTAATTAATATAGGCCTACTTGGTCAGTTTTGTTGTTATACAGTGGCTATTATGTTCGACTTTGGAACCGAGGTTCTCCGAATCAGCCTGAATCACGCATGAAGTGAAGCTGTGTATCTCGTCCTAGATTTACGGCATATAAATAAACCATTGAAAAATATAATTTTCCTTTTTCACTATCAGCTTTAGATCTCGAGTATGAATAAAATAGAGTAAGCTACTGCATTGTTGAAAATTGACCTGCTGTAAGCTGACCTAAGGTTGAAGCAAGGAGATGCACTATCTCCTCTACTATTTAATTTTGTAATAGAGCATGCCATTAAATCTTTAGAGAATGAGCTGTTAGTTTATGCTGATGATGTAGTACTACTGGCCGATAGCGAGGAGATACTAAAGGCCAACACGCACACACTATTGAGTAACACTAAGAAATTAGGACTGGAAGTAAATATCAGTAAAACTAAATATAATGGGCGTCTGGTACTCATTTCAGTTAGAGGCTGAGTCGACCCCAGGGCCATAGTGCCGCCAGAAGGTTTTGGTCAGTTTAAAAATCCTGACCCTACCGGGACTTGAACCCTCGACCTTCCGACTTGTAGCGCAGTGCCTTAACCACTACGCTACGGCGTGCCCCACTAAATATATGGTCACACGTAGAAATTCAGTATATAATGGAAATGGACAGCTAATGACAAATGAGAGAAATTTTGAGGAAGTGGCTGAATTCAAATACCTAGGAACAATAATCACAAACAGGAATGAGATGCACAAAGAAATTAAACATAGGCTCAATTCTGGAAATGCATGCTATTATGCATTGCAGAGACTTTTGATGTCCCAACTCCTTTCAAAAAACGTTAAGCTGAAAATATATAAAACTATTATTCTACCAGTTATATTATATGGGTGCGAAGCATGGACTCTTACTTTAAGGGAGGAAGGGAGATTACGAGTATTTGAGAATAAAGTTCTTAGGAAAATTTTTGGACCAAAGAGAGATGAACAGACAGGTGAATGGAGAAGACTAAATAACAATGAACTACATTGTCTTTATAGGAAGCCAGATATAATAAGAACAGTTAAGTCTCGTAGACTGCGTTGGGCAGGACATGTTGCGCGTATGGGGAATGAAAGACGTGCATGGAAACTTCTTGTAGGAAAGCCAGAGGGAAAACGTCCAGTTGGTAGACCAAGAATGAGGTGGGAGAATAACATTAATTATGATTGACGGAAGTAGATTATACAGGGAATGATTGGAAAGCATTAGCTCAGGATAGGGATGTATGGAGAGCTTATGTCCGCGCGGCCATGAACCTACGGGTTCGATAGTGCCAGTGAGTAAGTAAGTAAGCTGAACTAAAACCTCAAGTACACAGAAAGGTTTTAGTTTCTATTTTCTGTTGTATTATTGACGTGAGTAGTGCTATATATCAATGTGAATTCATTTTACTAATGTAGCAGACAGTTTTTAGCGATAAGCTCGTATCATGTAGGACGGAGTTGCTTTCCCACGCTCTCAGGTGCTATCAAACCAGTAAGTTTATGGCCTCGCAGACATAAGCTCAGCAAACATATCTACTCTCACTTATTATTTTTTAAATAATTTCTTCTAAATTTCACCTCCCTCAAATGGTTATTAACGTTATTTTCCCATCTATTTTTTTTTCTATCTATTACGCGCTAACACAGTCCACCGCTGTGGTCTCGAGGTAGCGTGCTGCCTTGTCACGCAGCGGGCCCGGCTTCGATCCCCGGTCGGGGCAGTTTTTCTGGGTGAGGTTTTTATCGGGGTTTTTCCTCACCTGTAAGACAAATGTCAGAAAAACTTTAAGGCCCAAACGGTCCCCGAAATCATATGGCCATCATCATCATCATCCTTATCACCATCATCATCCTTCACAGGTGTGGAAAGCAACGGGAAGCTACCACACCTACACAATTCCCTAGTAAAGCTGCAAGCATAGCATGAAAATGCTATGATTGCAGTGAAGGACCTGCCTTCGGCAGAATTACTATGGATGGATGGACGGTCGGTCTCGGTGGATTAGTGGTTACGTTCTTGCCGCTGGTACCGACGGTTGCGGGTTCAAACCCGACCGGGGTCGATGGATTTTTTAGGATTGACAAATCCAGGGAGCATATAATAATAATAATAATAATAATAATAATAATAATAATAATAATAATAATAATAATAAAGATCTCCTGAAATGAGATATTTTCGGAGAACTGCAGGATACACACTACTAGATCGCAAAAAAAAAAAAAATGAAGACATCTTAGAAGAATTACACATGGAACCTTTAGAAAACAAAATTTCTGAATATAAGTCAAGATGGATGCAACATGTTCATCGAATGGAAGATCACAGAATACCCAAACAAATGTTAAGATATCAATCTGCAGGAAGAAGAAGACCAGGACGGTCCCCTCAAAAGACTTTTGGATGGTGTTTCTCTTGAGACCGAAACAGGTCAACAAATGGCCTAAATTCGTGAATGTATTATGATGATGATGATAATAATAGCTTTATTTTACCTGGCAGAATTAAGGCCTTAAGGCCTTGTCTGCCACTCAACCAGGTTTTACAAAATACAAAAAGAAAATCTTACATCTAAGTTACAATATACATAAAAAATTACATGATATAAATACAACAATCAATATTTATAATGTATTTTGATTTACAATAAATTTAACGAATTAAATATATAATATGTACAAGATATATAAAAAACGAGAAAAAAATTATTAATGACATAGTATAAATTTAAATAAATAAAGAGAAATCAATTATTAGACAACAGGTAACTGTTTAAGCGTGACTTAAAGGTGCCAAGTATATCCTCCGGGAGGGACTTCAAGCTGTGGGTCCCGAGTCTGAAAATTATCAGATTCATAAAAGATCCTCAAGCCCTGGCCTCTAAGCAAAATTTACGGACCTCATTATCATAAGTAATACCGTAGTTGCCTGCTAGATGTCTCATTGGGTCGGTGAGTTTACCGCATTCCACTCATGACATCTATGGGCAAACAGTCTTAACTAAATTAACTTGGTCTGACAACGGAGAGGCTAAGGTTAACACTGGGCTACGCTACTGTAGATAGATAGTTGTAGATGCGCTTTCACTCTATTTTTGTTCAGTTGTGAAACCTGGACATTTTCACAATTGGATATAATGAAACTTGTATCCTTAAAAAAATATATTTTCAAATTCAGGATTGAGATGGTTGGAGAATTAGATATAACTTGTAACTTCATAAATCACCAGATACTGTAGTTTCAATAAAACAAGAAGATTGAGAAGGGCTGGACATGTATAAAGAATGGATACATTTTAGTATAAGACAAATTTTAGAAAATAAATGGGAATATAATGGTACTGTACATCAACTGTATGTAGATTTCAAAAAAGCATATGATTCAATTAAGAGGGAGAAGTTCGGAATTCCTAAAAAGTTAGTTAGACTTATACGAATGTGTCTAAATGGCACAAAGAGTAGGGTGCATGTAGGCACTTTTGAAATCCAGAATGGGGTTGAAGCAAGGAGATGCACTATCTCATCTACTATTTAATTTTGTACTAGAGCATGCCATTAAATCTTTAGAGAATGAGGAAGGCTTACAACTGAATGGTATTAATAAACTGTTAGTTTATGCTGGTGATGTAGTACTACTGGCTGATAGCGAGGAGATACTAAAGAACAACACGCACACACTATTGAGTAACACTAAGAAATTAGGACTGGAAGTAAATATCAATAAAACTAAATATATGGTCACACGTAGAAATTCAGTATATAATGGAAATGAACAGCTAATGACAAATGAGGGAAATTTTGAGGAAGTGGCAGAATTCAAATACCTAGGAACAATTATCACAAATAGGAATGAGATGCACAAATAAATTAAACATAGGCTCAATTCTGGAAATGCATGCTATTATGCATTGCGGAGACTTTTGATGTCCCAACTCCTTTCAAAAAACGTTAAGCTGAAAATATATAAAACTATTATTCTACCAGTTATATTATATGGGTGCGAAACATGGAGTCTTACTTTAAGGGAGGAAAGGAGATTACGAGTATTTGAGAATAAAGTTCTTAGGAAAATTTTTGGACCAAAGAGAGAAGAATAGACAGGTGAATGGAGAAGACTACTTAATAATGAACTACATGGTCTTTATAGGAAGCCAGATATAATAAGAACAATTAAGTCTCGTAGACTGCGTTGGGCAGGACATGTTGCACGTATGGGAAATGAAAGACTTGCATGGAAGCTTCTTGTAGGAAAGCCAGAGGGAAAACGCCCAGTTGGTAGACCAAGAATGAGGTGGGAGAATAACATTAATTATGATTTGAGGGAAGTAGATTATACAGGGAATGATTGGAAAGCGTTAGCTCAGGATCGGGATGTATTGAGAGCTTATGTCCGTGCGGTCATGTACCTACGGGTTCGATAGTGCCAGTGAGTAAGTAAGTACAAAGGCAATAGTTAACAGGGTGATGCAATAAAAGCCGGATTCCAAGAGTTCAGCTGAAAGACCAATGCCTTGATGGTTGAATAGAGTTGTTGAGGATGTGAAGAAGCTTGGCATTATCAACTGGAGATGTCTCCAGGCCAGGCTCAAGTTGGCCCGTTTTTCTGATGACGATTATGCGCTTTCCCTCTGCTTTTTCTACAAGAAGTTTGCCTCCACTTTTGAATTCTCCATTTGTGTCACGTATCCTCTCTATCGTGGTTTACGAAACTTAACTAAATTTATTACATTTCGTTTCCCATAAATATCATGAAGCCCAGTGTTACATAAATTCCTCCATTCACCAGTCTCTTCGTCTCTCTTTGGTCCTAATGTTTTCTTACGGATTGTATTTTGAAATAATCGTACAATTCTCTTCTCTTAATATAAAATATCATGTTTCGCATCCCTCTTTATACATAAAATTCCAGTCAGCGTATGTTTGTGTTCGCAAAACTCGAAAGCAGTCGGTCCAATGTTACGAAACCTTATACATACAGGTGTTCAGGTACGGAGAGTGTTAAATCGCTATTTATTATTCTCTAAAACCATTAGGAAACGAAAATTTAAAAATCCCTCTATCGGTCACAATTCTTTATGTTTCACTACGAAACTCAGAATATGCTATTAAATTAAACCGAGGTAGATATAAAAAAGTCAGTAAAATCTGGTCATTAGAAGTGGGGGTTTACCTGAAATCCGAAATTAAGAATTGACTCTTGTAACCGCCATGTTTAATTCGTCCCAATGTATACCATAAAATTTAATTAATCCTTAATTTTATTTAACTTATGGACGTAGCGATATACTTCTTTCCAGGGCCAGGTCGCCAGCCTGACGCTTAACCCCCAGACACGGAGGACCTGGGTTCTTTTTTTGGGGGTTTGCTTCCTTAGCCGACAGGTCTGAGTTTTAAGGCGCTGAGAACTCGCCTTTCGTCCCATCCTGTTAGCTACAGTCTATTACGACTGCAGTCAGGGAGCACGACGAGAACGTAGGATTAGGACTTGCTGGCAGAGCTGCTAAAATAGTCGCAGTGGCATTACTCGAGATTTATTAAGGTATACAGAATATTTTGTCATATGGAAGTGAAACTTGGTCTTTGACGGAATTACAAAAGAACAAAATTAGAACAGTTGAATTTGATTATTTTAGAAGAAGCCTCCAAAAAACAAGACAGGATAAAATAAGAAATGAATTCCTTTGGAGAGAAATGAATGTCACCACATCTGTTTGTTAAGAGGATTGAAAATCAAACACTTAAATGGTATGGCCATGTACAAAGAATGGAAAATGAAAGATGGCCAAAAAATATATACCAATGGTCACCCCCTGGAAGGGGGCACGCCGTAGTGTAGTGGTTAAGGCACTGAGCTACAAGCCGGAGGGTCGAGTGTTCAAGTCCCGTTGGGGTCAGGATTTTTAATCTGACCCAAACCCTCTGGCGGCACTATGGCCCTGGGGTCGACTCAGCCTCTAACCGAAATGAGTACCAGACGTTTGTTCTGGGGGTAAAGGCGGCCGTCACGCAGGGCTGACAACCCGGCTGGCATAAATTGCCGATTGTCTAGAAAAAGTGGGAGCCTTAACCTCCTACTACCCCAAGGTCCTCCGGGCCTGTTGTTGGATCACTTTACTTTACTTTACTTTACTTTACACCCCCTGGAAGAAATAAACGTGGCAGACCAAGATGGAAATGGAAAACCTACGTCAGAACTATAATGGATGATAGGAATTTGGAAGAGGGAGATTGGAATGATAGAGGTAAATGGAAACTGAAGACGGCAAACCTATAAGTGGGGGAAAGCCGAAGAAGAAGAAGAATTTTATTTAAACTTTTTTAACTAAAAAAATAAAAACACATTTAATTTATTTATTCGTAGGAGCGCACTACGGATATTCACTAATATAAGGAAGAATCACCGTTTTACCGTACCGAATATTTTCAGATTAATAATAATAATAATAATAATAATAATAATAATGACTTTATTTTACCTGGCAGAGTTAGGCCTTAAGGCCTTGTCTACCACTCAACTAAATATATTTTTGGAAATAATTGGGATAAGATTTTTTTCGCGATAGTGGGTTTTGTCGTACTTACAGCAGTGGCGACCATGATTGAAAGTTCAACTTCCTACATTTCGGTGTTGGCAACCTAAATAACTATACTGTAATAAAGTAACTATACTGTAATATTTCATATTAGAAACCACGTGTGGGAAGTAAAACCACTAACTTTTATATATACTACGTGGAATGTATGTACAATAAATATGCAAATGTAGTGTTATATACATTGTAGGAAACAAAAATCACTGAATTTAAAGAAATGTTCTTTATTTGAAACAATATAAAACAATAAATATGTACTTGCCGCCATTTCATGACTAGATTATTGTCACGGCCTCCTCTAATTTTAACTAATGAATATTGCCCACACTGTTAACGTTAGTCAGTTGTTTATAATGAACGCAAATATTTCCAACAAATATGTTATTATATGTCTACTGCTGTGGTCTCGAGGTAGCGAGCTGCCTTGTCACGCAGCGGTCCCGGGACAGTTTTTCTGGATGAGGTGCTTATCGGGGTTTTTCCTCACCTGTAAGACAAATGTCAGGAAAACTTTAAGGCCCAAACGGTCCCCGAAATGATATGACCATAGCAATCATCATCATTCATATTCATCTTAGGTTAAGCTTAGAATTAAGGACTCTCCTGGCGCACCACTATCAACATCATCATCCATCATATAATCGGGGCAACGTAACCCCGCCTTGCACGCGCCCCAACCTCAGAAGTGGGTTACAAATACGCCATGCCAGGAGAGAAGACCAGGAATGCCGAAAGACAACCTGGGGCATTTGCAAAAAAAAATATTATTTTACTATTGTTTATTATTTTGAAAACACCATCGCGCAAAAAAATAATGTAAAACGCACATTTGTGAAGTATTTTACAGTATATCGCAAATTAAAAACCTCGTTATTGCTTGGTTTTGAACATTTTTCCTCCATTCTGTAAAAACCACTTCCCAACTTCGCATCGTAATATACTATGTAATAGATAAAAGAATAGCACGCGTTTCCAGAATTGGAATTATGTTTAATTTATTTTGCACTGCTCCGGTTTTGTTATTATCGTTCCTAAGTATCTGAATTCCGTGACTTCAAATTTTTCCCCATTTAAATTCCCCACGCGATGCACCTAAATTTCTGATCAAAAAGATTACATGTATGCCTCATTTTTGTTGAATGACATTTGTTTATAATTGATAGCAGTATATTCAGGGTCATGGGTTGTTATTGAGGAACAAAGCACAGTTTAATGCTAGAGAGCACTTACTGCATATTGTAGAAATGTAAACATGCGATTACAGATAATACACGTACCTGTGAGCGCACATATCATTAAAATATCCTCCATCGAGGCTATTTCTTCTACAATCATAAATTTAACCGGACAGCTCACATTATTTTACTTTTTTTCGTCACTAATCTATTGCATGTTATCAGTTAATTTATTGGAGGAAAAGCACGCCTATAGCTTGCGGGGAAAACTAATTCCAGTGTATTACTTCTATTATTGTTCAAGTTTACGATGACTATTTAACTCAATGGGAGTCAATGACCAATCACGTTTCAATGATTTCTGTTTTACAACCAATCAGAGTCGTGTTTCACGAAATATTTATCAGTGTTATATTTACCATATTAAAGAAAGCTCCTCCTTTTTAATATTCTGAACAGGTCTGACCATTATTTTGCAGTGACAGAGGCTGCTAGAAATACGGCTACCAGATTGTATATATAGTGCATGAATGTCAACACATGCCGCCTGCGGGAGTTAATAAAAAACATTTGTAGCAATTGATTATACCACCAAAAAAGAAACCACTGTTTGCACTTTCTTAAATGTATTTTTTCCCAGGTAACAATCCAGAAAAATATAATTGTCATATTTACATCATAGGACATCAGAAATTAATTAATATACAGTTTTGATGTGTTTCATTTTTTCTCCACTAGAGAGCATTCTTACAATATTGCGTTCCTTCGGTATAAATAGTATGATCTGGTTGCAGTGATAAACAAAAGAAGCAGATGAAGCGTAGCTATCGTTTCTCATTTGTTTTCACACATGGCCGTTTACATTAATATATAAATATTTTAAAATAACTATAGTTAAATAATGATTTGTGAGTAAACAGCTTAATTTTATTCGTTAAATAGTCCTAACAATGTCACTCTTGATTTCCAAATTCTGTAGATAAATTCACTCCTCACTTCGTGAGTCGTGAATTTATCGATAATTTGGAAATCACTCGTGGCATTACTTATGATAATTCTTGTGATGTTACTGCCGACGATGCTGATAATAATAATAATAATAATAATAATAATAATATGAATATTGATTATTATTATTATTATTATTATTATTATTATTATTCCCTTGAGAGAGAATGAAATTCCTAATGAACTGATTAGAGCAATAATATCAATTAATACACACTGCAAAACAGTAATCAAAGTAAAGAACAGCAAACTGAAGAAATAACTCTCACAAAGGGCATCAGGCAAGGTGACTCTTTAAGTCCATTCTTATTTAATATTATAATGGATAAATTATTGAAAACATACCACCACGTTTGGGTTATAAAACGGGAAACACTAGATTTCACTTAATATGTTACGCAGATGATGTCGTTCTCCTTTCAGAATCTGAAGATAAGTTACAAATATCTTTACATCAATTTAAGTGCCAAAAAATACAATATGGAAATTAACACGAATAAGACAAAATGCTTAACAATATCAAAAGAACCAGTAAGATGCAAATTAGAAGTGGAAAGAAAAATCATAGAACAAGTGTCAGAATTTAATTATTTAAGTGTATTAATAACATACACTAAAAATTTAATAAAAGAAGTAAAGAAACAAGCTGATAAAGCAGCACAAATTAAGTTTAAAAAGATTATTATTATTATTATTATTATTATTATTATTATTATCATCATTTTCAATATCATCGGCAGTCACAATATTGAACCAATTCTAACATGAGATCAGAACACACCAACAGTATAATCCTTGATGCTGCTGTTGGTGATGATAATAATATTGATAACAATAAAATAATAAAATAATAGAAGAAGAAGAAGAAAATGACAAAAAATAAAGTGGATTGATGATGTTTTAAGTAGCATGAGGAAAAAAGTATTGGACGATGGAGATTGGAATGGCAAAAATGTGGAGGAGAATGACAGTAGATTAATTTTGGGCGCAGAAATATGATGTGAAACCTTGCTAAATAAATAACATGGATGATGATGATGATAATAATAATAATAATAATAATAGCAATAATAATAATAATCCATCCATAGTAATTCTGCCCGAAGGCAGGTCCTTCACTGCAATCATAGCATTTTCATGTATGCTTGCAGCTTTACTAGGGAATTGTGTAGGTGTGGTAGCTTCCCGTTGCTTTCCACACCGGTGAAGGATGATAATGATAAGGATGATGGCCATATGATTTCGGGGACCGTTTGGGCCTTAAAGTTTTTCCTGACATTTGTCTTACAGGTGAGGAAAAACCCCGATAAAAACCTCACCCAGAAAAACTGCCCCGACCGGGGATCGAACCCGGGCCCGCTGCGTGACAGGCAGACGAGACCACAGCGGTGGACACATAAATAAATAATAATAATAATAAAATATAATAATAATAATAATAATAATAATATAATAAT
This sequence comes from Diploptera punctata, assembly GCA_030220185.1. Taxonomy (NCBI): domain Eukaryota; kingdom Metazoa; phylum Arthropoda; class Insecta; order Blattodea; family Blaberidae; genus Diploptera; species Diploptera punctata. The sequence goes on along the minus strand of JASPKZ010001415.1, from coordinate 5,721 downwards.
CACAATACAATAGTAATAACAAACTAGGCCTATGCATACATAATTATCTAAAAAAACGTGCTTGTACTTTAGCTTACTGTAATACTAAACAGCCCATCGCGCAGGAATTGCCCAAACTGAACGCATTCCTCAGCAAGTCCAATGTATATTATAATTTTTGTGGGACCCACGCGCTCATTTTTTATGTTAAAATATAATTGTGCAAAATCTTACGTTATACGCAAAAACTAGTAACAGTTCCGTTATCAGGGTATTTTGACTTGACTTACTTGCATTAAAATATCTCCAGCCGCAAAATCTTCGCGGACCTGTGTTATTAACAAATTAGATGTAGACACTTTACATGCGTTTGTTTGGACGAAGGAATTTGAGATAAATAAATCCTGGTCACGTGTGAAATAAAGGAGATTTAATATAATTAGAGAGGGTCATTAGACCTGGTTGGGGCGTAATGTTGACTAATTAACTCTTGCCCCAAATGGGAGTCAATGACAATCAACGTTTCAATGATTTCTGTTTTCACAACCAATCAGAGTCGTGTTTCACGAAATATTTATCAGTGTTATAATTACCATATTAAAGAAGGCTCCTCCTTTTTAATATTCTGAACAGGTCTGACCATTATTTTGCAGTGACTGAGCCCAGAAGAAATACGGCTACCAGTTTGTATATATAGTGCATAGATGTCAACACAGAGCGCATTGCAGGAGATAATATAAAAACATTTTAGCAATTGATTATACCACCAAAAAAAGAAACCACTGTTTAGCACTTTCTTAATGTATTTTTTTCCCAGGTAATAATCCAGAAAAATATAATTGTCATATTTACATCATACGACATCAGAAATGAATTAATATACAGTTTGATGTGTTTCATTTTTTCTCCACTAGAGAGCATTCTTACAATATTGCGTTCCTTTGGCAATAAATAGTATGATCTGGTTGCAGTGATAAAGAAAATAAGCAGTAGAAGCGTACCTATCGTTTCACATTTGTTTTCAAACATGGACGTTTACATTAATATATAAATATTTAAAATAACTATAGTTAAATATGATTTGTGAGTAAACAGCTTAATTATTCGTTAAATAGTCCTAACAAATGCCACTCTTGATTTCCAAATTCTCTAGATAATTCACTCCTCACTTCGTGAGTCGTGAATTTATCGATAATTTGGGAAATCACTCGTGGCATTACTTATGACTATTTAACTCATGCCCCAAATGGGAGTTAATGACCAATCACATTTCAATGATTTCTATTTAACCAACCATCGAGTCGTGTTTCACCAAATCTGTTATCAATCAGTGTTATAATTACCATATTAAGAAGCCTCCTCCTTACAATATTGCGGTTCCTTGGGCAATAATAGTATGATCTGGTTGCAGTGATAAACAAAAGAAGCAGTAGAAGCGTACCTATAGTTTCTCATTTGTTTTCAAACATCGCCGTTTACATTAAATATATAATATTTTAAAATAACTATAGTTAAGTAATGATTTGTGGTAAACAGCTTAATTTTATTCGTTAAATAGTCCTAACAAATGTCACTCTTGATTTCCAAATTCTCCTAGATAAATTCACTCCTCACTTCGTGAGTCGTGAATTTATCGTAATTTGGAAATCACTCGTGCGAATTACTTATGATAATTTAATAATGCTAATGTGCTTTTATTGCCTATTTGTGATGTTTATAAATACGCGGGGGGAATACAAGATGGAACAGTTTTTTTTACAAAATATTGAAGATAAAGTTTGGTGCGGTAATTAATGAACTCTTCACCTTGTGTGATGACGCAAAGCAGACTTTTGTTTGTGCAATATTAAACGCGAACCCAACCCAGGACACTGAGATGGGTAATGGTAATTTCCTGTACCTGTCGGTTTTACTCTAAATTCCCCATGTATAGTATTGGTCTTGCCAGATTAACATTTCAAGGGTTATTAGTACTCCACAGTTTCTCAAACTCCTAATTATATACTTGGTAATGAATTAATAATCTATCCTGCGTCATAGTCGAGTGGTCTAAAAAAACCATGCCTTGGCGCAGTGCTAAACGGTATAATTAACATAACGTATAAATCTGTGGGTTCGAGTTGCCAGGAGGAAAAAAAATCGTCATGGAATTTCGGTCAACATGGATCGATATGGCCACCGCTGTGGTCTCGGGGTAGGATCACTGCCTCGTACGCAGCGGACCCTGAATCGATCCTCGATCGGAACAAGTTTACTGGGTGACTTTTTCTCTAGCTTTTTTTCCTCACCTGTAAGTCAAATATCATGAATCAATACTAATAAAATACATTTCAAATCCCGTTGAGGTGAGTAGTCACAAGATAAAAATTAAAAATTAAAAAGTAGCTGTTGGATGAAGATGATATGAAATAAATTAATGGAAGAATATAAAAAATGGGGACTGAATATAAATTTACAGAAAACAGAATATATGTGTTTGGGAAAGGATGTGGATGACCTCATACTTGAAACAGGGAAAATAAAAAATGTGAATTTTTTAAATATCTTGGTTCAATAATTACAAGTTTGTCGGCACCTGTGAGAGAGATGTACAGACTAAAATTGCAATGGCAAAAATGCAACTAAGACATTGACATGGAGTAATTTGGAACAAAAATATTACAAAGGAAACTAAAATGAAAATTTATAAGAGCATAATACAGAATATTTTGTCATATGGAAGCGAAACTTGGTGTCTTTGACGGAATTACAAAAGAATAAAATTAGAACAGTTGAATTCGATTATTTTAGAAGAAGCCTCCAAAAAACAAGACAGGATAAAATAAGAAATGAATTCCTTTGGAGAGAAATGAAGGTCACCACATCTGTTGTTAAGAGGATTGGAAATCAGACGCTTAAATGGTATGGCCATGTACAAAGAATGGAAAATGAAAGATGGCCAAAAAATATATACCAATGGTCACCCCCTGGAAGAGAAATAAACGTGGTAGACGAAGATGGAAATGGAAAACCTACGTCAGAACAATAATGGTTGATAGGAATTTGGAAGAGGGAGATTGGAATGATAGAGATAAATGGAAACTGAAGACGGCAAACCTATAAGTGGGGGAAAGCCGAAGAAGAAGAAGAAGAAGAAAAGTACCTGTTGGTAGGTGCCGTCGTCCTCAACTTTTGTTAATAGATACATTTTAATTTTTATTGTTTATCAAATGTCAAGAAGCTTTAAGGCCCAAACGGTCCCCCGACCATCATCAGGTCAACGTATTCATCATTATCATATTCGCCATGTTTTGTTGTGAAGGTGTGAGAATGATGTGTTTTGTCTTAATGTTGTGTTGTGTCGAAAGTGGCCCTGATAGTACGCTGATCACTCACCCGGGGAGGCCCTCCATGTCGTTGTTTGGTCAGAAGAGTACGTGTGTGATCTACAGATTAAAATCCATCTCCCGAAAAGTCGTGTCACTGTAAGGCTCGGGTGGCACGTGGCACATAAAAGTATCTATAAGGAGAGAAGTTAAACTGCGTTAATGGAATGGAATAAATTATTAATAATATTTGTAATTCATGACATAACAATAATAATTATTATTATTATCAGATGATGTAGTATTGTTGGCTCATAGAGAGGATATACTAAAGGACAACACGCACACACTATTGAGTAACACTAAGAAATTTAGGACTTGAAGTAAATATCAATAAAGCTAATGACAAATGAGGGAATTTTGAGGAGGTGGCTGAATTCAAATACCTAGGAACAATAATCACAAGTAGGAATGAGATGCACAAAGAAATTAAAAAAAAGCTCAATTATGGAAATGCGTGCTATTATACATTGCAGAGACTCTTGATGTCCCAACTCCTTTCAAAAAACGTTAAACTGAAAATATATAAAACTATTATTCTACCAGTTATATTATATGGGTGCGAAACATGGACTCTTACTTTGAGAGGAAAGGAGATTACAAGTATTCGAGAATAAAGTACTTAGGAAAATTTTTGGACCAAAAAGACATGAACACACAGGTGAATGGAGAAGACTACATAATAATGAACTACATGGTCTTTATAGGAAGCCAGTGAGTAAGTAAGTATCACTTGACTATTATCATATTATTTCATAAAACAGTTGAAAGTTCTGGAATATTGAGTTAGTTAACTGTGTAATTTGTACAAATATCAAGCATCATCAATAACAAGAAAGTTTAGGTCAGTTGAGGTTCTAATCTTCTGTAACAGGCTGTTATTGGTCATTCCATCACGTTTCGGGTCGTAGTAGATCATTTATAACTACGATTCCCAGAAATGTTAATTTTTCACCTTTTGTTTATCTTATTTTGTGGAGATTCCATTTTTGGTAATTGATATAGTCAGTTTGTGGACTAGAGATTGCCTTGCCCGCCTCTGGTCCTCAGGTTTGTGAGTTCAAATTCAGGCAGCGATCCATGTATTTTTAAGGGGACAAAAATCCTGATGATGGGTTTTCTTCCGAAAGGAAGTTAAGTCGTTGGTCACGTTATCGCAGGTTTGTGGCAGCTATAAGAACCTCAAGTTGAAATAACAGGCCTCTGAGAGAAGATCTATAGTTTTCACATCCACATTTTAAATTGTGATGCTAAACTGTTTAAATAATATACTAGAATTAAGAACATTATGTTAAATAGACTATTTAACTCATGCCACACATGCTAGTCAATGACTAATCACGTTTTCAATGAATGTTGTTTTACAACCAATGCCAGTCGTGTTTATCACCTCACTCTTTTTCGATTTCTCTTCATCAGCTCCTGCTTTTGTGATAAAGAAAGCTCCTTCTTTTTAGTGTTTCGGAACAGGCCAAAGCATTATTTTTCTCCAACAAATACATTGAATATAGCAAATATGAAAATATTCCTTAACTTACTGAGTTTGTTTACTAAAAAAATTAAATTAATATCCTTAATGTTGATTATGATATATAGTTTGATGTGTTTCATTATTTCTCCACTTGGGTGCACTCTTACAATATTGCGATCTTATTTGGCAAATAAATAATATGATCAAGTGGAGTGAATGAACTAACCTCACATTTCTAATTTGTTTTCGAACATCGCCGTTTACATTAAATATATAAATATTTTAAAATAACTATAGTTAAATAATGATTTGGTGAGTAAAACAGCTTAATTTTATTCGTTAAATACTCCTAACAAATACCGCTCTTCCATTTCCAAATTCTCTAGATAAAATCACTCCTCACTTCGTGAGTCGTGAATTTATCGATAATTTGGAAATCACTCGGTGGCATTACTTATGATAAGTAGTTTCTATATGGATGTCTTTCTTATAATTATAAACTAGTTATATTTTAGTTGAATATTTATCCAAAATATAATTAGAATAAAAATAATTTTTATAGGTCCTTCAGTAAATGTCATTAATTAATTATATTTGACTTTGCTATTTTAAGCCTTAAATATTAAATGTATGATATTTCCACCCAACAAAATTCCAAACGCCTGTCGTCAGATTCACATCGGCTATAAAAAATCTTTCGAACAATTGGTATTGTGACATAAAACTGTACTTTTTATCTAGGATTCTTTAATGTTCCTTTAAAATGAGATTATAACTTCTTACATTTATTTGATGGAGGTTTAGAATGAATATTTTGGATTTGGTGATGTTTAAAATTGAATTAGTGAGATAAATAAACACTTTTCTTGATCATTTAAACCTTAGCCCTTTTGTACCTTAACAATC
>JASPKZ010001414.1:0-36017 GCA_030220185.1 Diploptera punctata | reverse complement strand
TGTGTAAAGCCTTATGATGCAAAAAATGCATTAAGTCAGATTCCAAAATTGTGTTACAAAATGTTATTCTACGGTTGAACCAGAAAATGGTCAATTTCCTTCTTCGCAACTTCAAAATTCAGAATACTCTCTAGAGACTGTGTTCGGGATTTATAATGCAAACAATTCGCACTATATCCAAAATTTAAAAATTGAGTTTTCCGTGATTATTGTCTTACAGATTAACAAAAAATGTCAAAATTCTCGATTACTATCAAACCGCAAAATTACTTTGTTGAGACTGTGTAAAGCGTTTATAACGCATAAAATGCAGTATAGGTACAGAATTTCAAAATTGTGTTGGAACATTTTATATTCTTACAATTTGACCAGAAAATGTTAGTTTTTTCGAAACTTCAAGAAATGCAAAAATACTCTCTAGTGACTGTGTCCGGGATTTATAATGCAAACAATCCATTCTAAATCCAGAATTTAAAAAATGAGTTTTCCGTGGTTATCGTCTTACAGATTAACAAAAAAAATTAAAAATTCTCGATTATAAAGGAATTGCAAAATTACTTTCTTGAGACTCCATTAGGCGTTTATGATGCAAAAAATCTAGCATAAGTACAGAATTTTAAAATTGTGTTGAAAATGTTATATTCTTACGGTTTGACCAGATAATGTCAATTTTCTTCGAAACTTCAAGAAATTGAAAAATACTCTAAAGAGAGTGTGTTCGGGATTTGTAATGCAAACAATTCGGACTAAATACAAAATTGAGTTTTCCGTGGTTATCGTCTTGCAGATTAACAAAAAAAATGTAAAAATTCTCGACTATTAAGAAATTGCAAAATTACATTCCTCAGACTGTGTAAAGATTTTTATGATGGAAAAAATCCAATATAAATACAGAATTTAAAATTGTGTTGGAAAATGTGATATTCGTACAGTTTGACCAGAAAATGTGAAATTTTTCGAAACTTCAAATAATGCAAAAATACTATCTAGAGACTGTGTCCGGGATTTATAATGCAAACAATCCGGTCTAAATCCAGAATTTCAAAATTGAGTTTTCCATGGTTATCGTCTTACAGATTAACAAAAAAATGTAAGAACACTCGATAATAAGAAACTGCATTATTATTTTCTTGAGATTGTGTAAAGCCTTTATGATGCAAAAAATGCAGTATAAGTACAGAATTTCAAAATTGTGTTGGAAAAACGAGAAAATGTCAATTTTCTTCTCAACTTCAAGAAATTCAAAAATACTCTCTAGAGACTGTGTTCGAGATTTATAATGCAAACAATTCGGACTAAATACAAATTTTCAAAATTGAGTTTTCCGTGATTATTGTCTTACAGATTAACAAAAAAATGTCAAAATTCTCGATTACTAACAAACTGCAAAATTACTTTCTTGAGACTGTGTAAAGCGTTTATAATGCATAAAATGGAGTCTAAGTACAGAATTTCAAAATTGTGTTGCACAATGTTATATTTTAATAGTTTGACCAGAAAATGTACAAAATGTACGAAACTTCAAAAAATTCAAAAATACTATTTACAGACTGTGTCCGCGATTTATAATGCAAAAAATCCGGTCGAAATCCAGAATTCAAAATTGAGTTTTCCGTGGTTTTCGTCTTACAGATACAATTCTGGGTTATTAAGGAATTGCAAAATTACTTTTTTAAAACTGAGTGAAGCGTTTATGATGCATAAAATGCAGTCTAAGTACGGAATTTCAAAATTGTGTTCCAAAATGTTATATTCTTACAGTTTGACCAGAAAATATCAAAATGTACGAAACTTTAAAAAATTCAAAAATACGATCTATGGACTGTGTCCGGGATTTATGATGCAAACATTCCGGTCTAAATCCAGAATTTAAAATTGAGTTTTGCGTGGTTTTCGTCTTACAGATTAACAAAAAAGTGTAACAATTCTCGATTATGAAGGAAGTGCAAAATTACTTTCTTGAGACTCTAGTAAGCTTTTGTGATACAAAAAGTCCAGCATAAGTACAGAGTTTCAAAATTGTGTTGGAAAATGATATATTCTTACGGTTTGATCAGGTAATGTCAATTTTCTTCGAAACTTCAAGAAATTCAAAAATACTCTCTAGAGACTGTGTTCCGGATTAATAATGCAAACAATCCGGTCTAAATCCAGAATTTCAAAATTGCGCTTTCCGAGAATGTCGTCTTTCAGATTAACAAAAAAATGTAAAAATTCTCGATTATTAAGAAACATCAAAATTACTTTCTTAAAACTGAGTAAAGCGTTTACGATGCATTAAATGCAGTCCACGTACGGAATTTTAGTATTGTGTTGGAACATTTTATATTCTTACAATTTGACCAGAAAATGTCATTTTTTTCGAAACTTCGAGAAATGCAAATCTACTCTCTAGAGTCTGTGTCCGGGATTTATAATGCAAACAATCCGGCCAAAATCCAGAATTTAAAAAATGAGTTTTCCGTGGTTATCATCTTAAATATTGACAAAAAAATGTAAAAGTTCTCGATTATAAAGGAATTGCTAAATTACTTTCTTGAGACTCCATTAGGCGTTTATGATGCAAAAAATCCAGCATAAGTACAGAATTTCAAAATTGTGTTGAAAATGTTATATTCAGATCAGTCCAGACAATGTCAATTTTCTTGCGAAACTTCAAGAAATTGAAAAATACTCTATAGAGACTGTGTTCGGGATTTATAATGCAAACAATTCGGACTAAATCCAGAATTTCAAAAATGAGTTTTCCGTGGTTATCGTCTCGCAGATGAACAAAAAAATCTAAAAATTCTCGATTATTAGAAAACTGAATGAATAATAACCCTCGTGAGACTGTGTAAAGCGTTTATGTTGCAAAAAAACCAGTATAAGTACAGAATTTTAAAATTGTGTTGGAAAAATTTATCTTCTTAAAATTTAACCAGAAAATGTAATTTTTTTCGAAACTTCAAAAAATGCAAAAGTACTCTCTAGAGACTGTGTCCGGGATTGATAATGCAAACAATCCGGTCTAAATCCAAAATTTGAAAAATGAGTTTTCCGTGATTATCGTCTTACAGATTAACGAAAAAAATTTAAAAATACTCGATTATTAAGAAACTGCATTATTACTTTCTTGAGACTGTGTAAAGCGTTCATAATGCAAAAAATGCAGTATAAGTACAGAATTTCAAAATTGTGTTGGAAAATTCTTACAGTTTGACCAGAAAATGTCACATTTTTCGAAACTTCAAAAAATGCAAAGCTACTATCTAGAGACTGTGTCCTGGATTTAAAATGCAAAAAATCCGGTGTCAAACCAGATATTCAAAATTGAGTTTTCCGTGGTTATCGTCTTACAGATTAACAATAAAATGTAAAAATTCTCGATTATTAAGAAAGTGCATAACTGCTTTCTAGATAATGTGTAAAGCTTTTATGATGCAAAAAATCCAGTATAAGTACAGAATTTGAAAATTTTGTTGAAAAATGTTATATTCTTATAGTTTGAACAGAAAATGTCAATTTTTTTCGAAACTTCAAGAAATGTAAAATTACTATCTACAAACAATGTCCGGGATTTATAATGCAAACAATCTGGTCTAAATCCAGAATTTAAAATGAATTTTCCTTGGTTATCGTCTTACAGATTAACAAAATAATGTAAAAATTCTCGATTATTAAGAAACTGCATAATTACTTTGGTGAGACTGTGTAAAGCATTTATGATGCAAAAAATCAAGTGTAATTACAGAATTTGGAAATTGTGTTGGAAGATATTATATTCTTGCAGTTTGATCAGAAAATGTCAAATTTTTCGAAACTTCAAAAAATGCTAAAGTACTATCTAGAGACTGTGTGTTGGATTTATAATGCAAACATTCCGCGTAAATCCAGAATTTCAAAATTGAGTTTTCCGTGGTTATCGTATCACAGATTAACAAAAAAATTTAATAATTCTCGATCATTAAGAAACTGCATAATTACTTTCTTGAGACTGTGTAAAGCATTTGTGATGCAAAAAGTCCACTATAAGTACAGGATTTCAGAATTGTGTCGGAAAATATTATATTCTTACAGATGGAATAGAAAATGTGAATTATTTCGAAACTTCAAGAAATGCAAGAATACTATCTAGAGACAGTCTACCGGATTTATAATGCAAACAATTCGAACTAAATCCAAAATTTCAAAATTGAGTTTTCCCTTGTTATCGTCTTACAGATTAAAAAAAATGTCTTCTTATTCTTCCTTCCAAGTATTAGGCCAAGCCCTGTTACGATCCTACAGAAAATTTTCCCTCCAGCGTTTCATAGGACGGCCCAGTGATCTTCGTCCTCTTGGTATATAATTATAAACAGCTTTGGGGATCCGATTTGAACTCATTCTTTCAAGATGGTGTTTCCAATTTAGTTGGTACTGTTTAATATATTCCAAAATTGGCGTAGTTTTCAATTCTTTTAAGATATCGGTCTTCCTTTTCCGGTCCCATCTGATGTAACCCGCTGTTCCCGGAAGGATCAAACTAATGACAACCAAAGCATGAAAAAGGACAACTCTTGGAAGAAAAAAAATATTTTGCTTTTTAGCACATGGAATGTACAAGGGATTAACTATAAAGATGATCAATTAGATGATATATTGTGCAAAAAGGGGATTTCATTAGCTGTAATATCAGAAACAAAAAAGAAATTAAAAAAAATGTAAAAATTCTTATTAAGAAATTATTAAGAAACTGCATAATTACTTTCTTGAGACTGTGTGAAGCGTTTATGACGCAAAAAATCCAGTATAAGTACAGAATTTCAGAATTGTGTTGGAAAATGTTATCTCACAGTTTGACCAGAAATTGTCAAATTTTTTCGAAACTTCAAACAATGCAAACCTACTATCTAGAGACAATGTCAGGAATTTGAAATTCAAAAAATCCGGTGTAAATCCAGAATTTCAAAATTGAGTTTTCCGTGGTTATCGTCTTACAGATTAACATAAAATGTAAAAATTCTCGATTATTAAGAAACTGCATAACTACTTTCTTGAGAAAGTGTAAAGTGTTACGATGCAAAAAATCCAGTATAAGTACAGAATTTGAAAATTGTGTTGAAAAATGTTATATTCTTACAGTTTCACCTGATAATGTAAAATATTTCCGAAAATTCAAGAAATGCAAAAGTACTATCTAGAAACAATCCCGGGATTTATAAGGACCTTTTCGTCTAAATCCATAATTTCGAAATTACGTTTTCCGAGGTTATCGTCTCACAGATTAACAAAAAAATTTAATAATTCTCGATTATTAAGGAACTGCATAATTAATTTCTTAAGACTGTGTAAAGAATTTGTGATGCAAAAAATTCCACTACAAATACAGAATTTCATTCTTGTGTCGGAAAATGTTATATTCTTACAGATATAACAGAAAAATTATTTCGAAACTCAAGAAATGCAAAAATACTGCCTAGAAACTGTGTCCCGGATTTATAATGCAAACAATCCGGTATACAGTCCAGAATTTTCAAATTGAGTTTTGTTTCTTGTTTTTGTCTCAGAGATTAACAGAATAATGTACAAATTCTTCGATTGTTAGTAAACCGCATAATTACTTTCTTGACCCTGTGTGAAGCCGTTTATGACGCAAAAAATCCACTATAAGTACAGAATTTCAAATTGTGTTTGTAAAATGTTATATTCTTACAGTTTGATCAGAAATTTTCAAATTTTTCGAAACTTCAAAAGAATGGCAAAACTGCTATCTAGAGACTGTGTCCCGGATTTATAATGCAAAATATCCGGTGGCAATCCAGATATTCAAATTGAGTTTTCTGTGGTTATCGTCTAACAGATTAACAAAAAAGGTAAAATTCTCGATTATTAAGAAACTTCATAACTACTTTCCGTCATACAATGTTACATCGTTTTATGATGCAAAAAATCCAGTAGAAGTACAGAATTTCAAAATTGTGTGTTGAAAAGTTATAAGACTTACAGTATGACCATAAAATTTAAAATTTTTCGAAACTTCAAAAAATGCAAAAACTATTATCTTGAGACTGCGTCGCGGATTTATCATGCAAAAAATCTGGAATAAATCCAGACTTTGAAAATTGAGTTTTCCGTGGTTATTGTCTTAGAGATTAACAAAAAAATGTAAAAATTCACTATTATTAAGAAACTGCATAACTACTTTCTTGAGAAAGTGTAAATCGTTTATGATGCAAAAAATCCAGTATAAGTACAGAATTTGAAAATTGTGTTGAAAAATGTTATATTCTTACAGTTTGACCAGAAAATGTCAAATTTTTTCGAAACTTCAAGAAACGAAAATATCCTATCTAGAGACTGTGCCCGGGATTTATAATGCAAACAATCCTGTGTAAATCCATAATTCAAGATTGAGTTTTCCGTGGTTATCGTCTTACAGATTAACAAGAAAATGTAAAAATTCTGGATTACTAAGAAACTGCATAATTACTTCCTTGAAACTGTGTAAAGCGTTTATGATGCAAAAAATCCAGTATATGTACAGAATTTCAAAATTGTGTTGGAAAATGTTAATTCGTACAGTTTGACCAGAGTGTGTCAATTTTATCGAAACTTCAAAATAAGCAAAAATATTATCTAGAGACTGTGTGCCGGATTTATAATGCAAACAATCCGGTGTAAATACAGAATTTCAAAATCGAGTATTTGTGGTTATCGTCTTACAGATTAACTAAAAAATTTAAGAAATCACGATTATTGAGAAACTGCATAACTACTTTGTTGAGAAAATGTAAAACCTTTATAATGCAAAAAATCCAGTGTAAGTACAGAATTTGAAGATTTTGTTGGAAAATGTTATATTCTTACAGTTTGACCAGCAATAGTCAATTTTTTTCGAAACTTGAAGAAATGCAAAAATCCTATCTTGAGACAAAGTCAGGGATTTATAATGCAAACAATCTGGTCTATATCGAGAATTTCAAAATTGAGTTTTCCGCGATTATTGTCACACAGATTAACAAAAAAAATGTAAAAATTCTCGATTATTAAGAAATTGCATAATTCCTTTTTGAGACTGTGGAATGCATTTGTGATGCAAAAAGTCCACTATAAGTACAGAATTTCATTATTGTGTCGGAAAATGTTATACTCTTACAGATGGAACAGGTTTTGTCAATTATTTCGTAACTTCAAGAAATGCAAAAATGCTGTCTAGAACTGTGCCCCGGATTTATAATGCAAACAATCCGGTATAAATGCAGAATTTTTTATTGACATTCTTGAGACTGTGTGAAGCGATTATGAAGCAAAAAATCAAGTGTAAGTACAGAATTTCAAAATTGTGTTGGAAAATGTCATATTCATAGAGTTTGACCAGAAAATGTCAAATTTTTCGAAACTTCATTAAATGCAAAACTACTATCTAGAAACAACATCCGCGATTTATAATGCAAACAATCTGGTGTAAATCCAGAATTTCAAAATTGAATTTTTCTTGGTTATCGTCTTACAGATTAACAAAAGAACGTAAAAATTCTCGATTATTAAGAAACTGTATAATTACTTTCTGGAGACTGTGTTAAGCGTTTATGATGCAAAAAATCCAGTAAAAGTACAGAATTTGAAAATTGTGTCGGAAAATATTATATTCTTACAGTTTGACCAGAAAATGTCAATTTTTCGAAACGTAAAAAGATGCAAAAATTCTATCTAGAGACTGTGTCACGGATTTATAGTGCAAAGAATCTGTTGTAAATCCACAATTTCAAAATTGAGTTTTCCGTGGTTATCGTCCTACAGATTAACAAAAAATGTACAAATTCACGATGATTATGAAACAGCATAACTACATTGTTGAGAAAGTGTAAAGCGTTTATGATGCAAAAAATCCAGTGTAAGAACATAATTTGAAAATTGTGTTTGAAAATGTTATATTGTTACAGTTTGACCAGAAAATATCGAATTTTTCGAAACTTCAAAAAATGCAAAACTACTATATAGAGACTGTGTCCTGGATTTATATTGCAAAAAATCCGGTATAAATCCAGGATTTCAAAATTGAGTTTTCCGTGGTTATCGTCTTACAGATTAGTAAACAAATGTAAAAATTCACGATTATTAAGATACTGCATAACTACTTTCTTGAAACGACATAAAGCGTTTATGATGCAAAAAATCCAGTGTAAGTACAGAATCTGAAAATTGTGTTGAAAAATGTTATATTCTTACAGTTTGACCTGAAACTGTCAATTTTTTCCAAACTTCAAGAAATGCAAACGTACTATCCAGAAACAAAGTCCGGGATTTATAATGCAAGCAATCTGGTCTAAATCAAGAATTTCAAAATTGAATTTTCCTTGGTTATCGTATTGCAGAGTAACAAAAAAATGTAAAAATTCTCGATTATTAAGAAACTGCTTTATTACTTTCTTGAGACTGTGTAAAGCGTTTATGATGCCAAAAATCCAGTATGAATACAGAATTTCAAAATTGTGTTGGAAAGTGTTATATTCATACAGTTTGACCAGAAACTGTCAATTTTTTTCAAAATTTCATAAAAAGCAAAAATACTATCTGGACACTGTGTCCCGGATTTATAATGCAAACAATCCGGTGTAAATCCAGAATTTCAAAATTGTTTTATCCGTGGTTATCGTCTTACAGATTAACAAAAAGTGAAAAAATACACGATTATTAAGAAACTGCATAACTACTTTATTGAGAAAGTGTAAAGCGCTTATGATGCAAAAAATCCAGTGTAAGTACAGAATTCGAAAATTGTGTTGGAAAATGATATATTCTTACAGTTTGACCAGAAAATGTCAATTTTTTCGAAACTTGAAGAAATGAAAAAATCCTATGTAGAGACAATGTGCGGGATTTATAATGCAAACTATCCTGTCTAAATCCTTAATTTCAAAATTGAGTTTTGCGTGGTTATCGTCTTACAGATTAACAGGAAAATGTAAAAACTCTGGACTACTAAGGAACTGCATAATTACTTTCTTGAAACTCTGTAAAGCGATTATGCTGCAAAAAATTCAGTATAAGTACATAACTTCAAAATTGTGCTGGAAAATGTTATATTCTTACAGTTTGTCCAGAAAATGTCTAATTTTTCGAAACTTCAAAAAATGCAAAACTACTATCAAGAGACTGTGTCCCGGATTTATAATGCAAAAAATCCGGTGTCAATCCAGTAATTCAAAATTGAGTTTTCCGTGGTTATCGTCTTACAGATTAACAATAAAATGTAAAAATTCTAGATTATTAAGAAAGTGCATAACTGCTTTCTAGAGAATGTATAGAGCGTTTAGATGCAAAAAACCCAGTATAAGTACAGAATTTGAAAATTTTGTTGAAAAATGTTATATTCTTATAGTTTGACCAGAAAATGTCAATTTTTTTTTAAACTTCAAGAAATGTAAAAGTACTATCTAGAAACAATGTCCGGGATATATAATGCAAACAATCCGGTCTAAATCCTGAATATTAAAATGAATTTTCCCTGGTTATCATCTTGCAGATTAACAAAATAATGTAAAAATTCTCGATCATTAAGAAACTGCATAATTACTTTTGTGAGACTGTGTAAAGCGTTTATGATGCAAAAAATCAAGTGTAATTACAGAATTTGGAAATTGTGTTGGAAGATATTATATTCTTACAGTTAGATCAGAAAATGTCAAATTTTTCGAAACTTCAAAAAATGCAAAAATACTATCTAGAGACTGTGTGTTGGATTTATAATGCAAACAATCCGGCGTAAATCCAGAATTTGAAAGTTGAGTTTTCCGTGGTTATCGTCTCACAGATTAACAAAAAAATTTAAAAATTCTCGATTATTAAGAAACTGCATAATTACATTCTTGAGACTGTTTAAAGCATATGTGATGCACAAAGTCCACTATAAGTACAGAATTTCAGAAATGTGTCGGAAAATATTATATTCTTACAGATGGAATAGAAAATGTGAATTATTTTGAAACTTCAAGAAATGCAAAAATACACTCTTGAGTCTGTGTACCGGATTTATAATGCAAACAATTCGAACTAAATCCAAAATTTCAAAATTGAGTTTTCCCTTGTTACCGTCTTACAGATTAAAAAAAATGTAAAAATTCTTGATTATTAAGAAACTGCATAATTACTTTCTTGAGAGTGTGTGAAGGGTTTATGACGCAAAAAATCCGGTATAAGTACAGAATTTCAAAATTGTGTTGGAAAATGTTATCTCACAGTTTGACCAGAAAATATCAAATTTTTTTTCGAAACTTCATGTAATGCAATACTATTATCTAGAGACAATGTCCGGGATTTGTAATGCAAAAAATCCGGTGTAAATCCAGAATTTCAAAATTGAGTTTTCCGTGGTTATCGTCTCACAGATTAACATAAAATGTAAAAATTCTCGATTATTAAGAAACTGCATAACTACTTTCCTGAGGAAGTGTAAAGCGTTATGATGTAAAAAATCCAGTATAAGTACAGAATTTGAAAATTTTGTTGAAAAATGTTACATTCTTACAGTTTGACCTGATAATGTAAAATATTTCCGAAACTTCAAGAAATGCAAAAGTACTATCCTGAAACAATCCCGGGATTTATAATGTAATCTGGTCTAAATCCATAATTTCGGAATTGAGTTTTCCGTGGTTATCGTCTCACAAATTAACAAAAAAGTAAAAATTCTCGATTATTAAGAAACTGCATAACTACTTCTTGAGACTGTGTAAAGCATTTGTGATGCAAAAATTCCACTATAAGTACAGAATTTCGTTCTTGTGTCGGAAAATGTTATTTCTTACAGATGGAACAAAAATATCAATTATTTCGAAACTCAAGAAATGCAAAAATACTACCTAGAAACTGTGTCCCGGATTTATAATGCAAACAATCCGGTATAAGTCCTGAATTTCAAAATTGAGTTTTCCCTGGTTTTCGTCTCACAGATTAACAAAATAATGTAAAAATTCTCGATTGTTAAGAAACCGCATAATTACTTTCTTGACACTGTGTGAAGCGTTTATGACGCAAAAAATCCACTAAAAGTACAGAATTTCAAAATTGTGTTGGAAAATGTTATATTCTTACAGTTTGATCAGAAAATGTCAATTTTTTCGAAACTTCAAAAAATGCAGAACTGCTATCTAGAGACTGTGTCCCGGATTTATAAAGCAAAAAATCCTGTGTCAATCCAGATATTCAAAATTGAGTTTTCTGAGGTTATCGTCTAACAGATTAACAAAAAAATGTAAAAATTCTCGATTATTAAGAAACTTCATAACTACTTTCTTGAGACAGTGTAAAGCGTTTATGATGCAAAAAATCCAGTATAAGTACAGAATTTCAAAATTGTGTTGGAAAATGTTATATTCTTACAGTATGACCAGAAAATTTAAAATTTTTCGAAACTTCAAAAAATGCAAAACTACTATCTAGTGACTGTGTCGCGGATTTATAATGCAAAAAATCCGGTATAAATCCAGAATTTGAAAATTGAGTTTTCCATGGTTATCGTCTTAGAGATTAACAAAAAAAATGTAAAAATTCTCTATTTTTGAGAAACTGCATAATTACTTTTTGAGACTGTGGAATGCATTTGTGATGCAAAAAGTCCACTATAAGTACAGAATTTCATTATTGTGTCGGAAAATGTTATACTCTCACAGATGGATCAGGTTTTGTCAATTATTTCGAATCTTCAAGAAATGCAAAAATGCTGTCTAGGGACTGTGCCCCGGATTTATAATGCAAACAATCCTGTATAAATCCAGAATTTTTTATTGACTTTCTTGAGACAGTGTGAAGCGATTATGAAGCAAAAAATCCAGTGTAAGTACAGAATTTCAAAATTGTGTTGGAAAATGTCATATTCATAGAGTTTGACCAGAAAATGTCAAATTTTTCGAATTATTTTCTGCAAAGTGGACTGTGTTTTATGATGTAGGTTCTGAATATGTTGACTCCATGTGAGGTTGCTATCCAAAGTCACTCCCAAATAATTAATTTGTTTGTCGACAGGTATATTGCTCTCTTGTATTGTTTGGTTTGTTCGATATTTTTGTAGTTGGCGACAAAATATTGGCATTATACTACATTTCTGTTTTGCTAATTCCAGTTTGTTTTCTTTACACCATCCTTCAATTCTGGAAAGAACATTTGAAATAATATTTGGTATATCGTTATGGAGTGACCCCTTGACCAGCATCATTACATCATCTGCATATAGGACTACCTCTAGGTGTTCTTGCAGCTGTGATAAGTTTTCAATCAGATCGTCAGATATGAGATTCCATAATATTGGTCCGCAAACCGATCCCTGTGTGCAGCCTTTGGAGATGTACGCAGCCTTCTTGCAATTAGATAGTGTTAGGTTTGCCCTCCGGTCTTTCAGGAAATCTGTGATTACTTCATAGATGTTGCTGGGGCAATTGTACTTCCTTAGAATCGTAAGTATTTTTGGATGCCAGGCGTTGTCAAAAGCACCCTTAAAGTCGAGGGCTACTAAACAGCATCTTATCTTCTTGGCTTTGTATTCATTAATGGTATCTGTAATCTTCCGTATGGCGTCGATTGTGGATGTTCCTGCCTTGAAGCCTAATTGCTGACTTTTGGTGTTTCCAGATGTAACCACATATGTTGAGAGTCTGTCGTCTACTCATTTCTCGTAACATTTTCCAGGAACAGACAAAAGACTGATTCCTCTGTATCCGTTTACACTTGTGAGTTTCCTCTTGTCATTTTTTGGGATTGCTATAACTGTTGCTTTCTTCCATTTTTCGGGGAAACAGCCTAGTTGGAGGCATTTTTTGAATAATCTCTGCCACAAGTGTGGCAGAATACGATGGATGTGCTGGACGATGGTTTCATCTAGACCGTCGGGACCTGGCGCTTTTTTGGGCGGCAGGTTTTCAATTATCATCGTTACTTCTGTCTCGCTGAATTCTATATCTACCGCAGTAGAGGATGTCCATTTATTTTTCAGCAGGTCTTCCTTGAAACTGTGTAAAGCGTTTATGATGCAAAAAATCCAGTATAAGTACAGAATTTCAAAATTGTGTTGGAAAGTGTTATATTCATACAGTTTGACCAGAAAATGTCAATTTTATCGAAACTTCAAAAAAAGCAAAAATATTATCTAGAGAATGTGTGCCGGATTTATAATGCAAACAATCCGGTGTAAATACAGAATTTCAAAATTGAGTTTTCCGTGGTTATCGTCTTACAGATTAACTAAAAAATTTAAGAAAACACGATTATTAAGAAACTGCATAACTACTTTGTTGCTAAAATGTAAAACGTTTATGATGCAAAAAATCCAGTGTAAGTACAGAATTTGAAAATTGTGTTGGAAAATGTTATAGTCTTACAGTTTGACCATAAAATGTCAATTTTTTTTCGAAACTTGAAGAAATGCAAAAATCCTATCTTGAGACAATGACCGGGATTTTTAATGCAAACAATTTGGTCATTATCCAGAATTTCAAAATTCAGTTTTCCGCGGTTATCGTCTCACAGATTAACAAAAAAATGTAAAAATTCTCGATTATTAAGAAATTGCATAATTACTTTCTTGAGACTGTGGAATGCATTTGTGATGCAAAAAGTCCACTATAAGTACAGAATTTCATTATTGTGTCGGAAAATGTTATAATCTTACAGATGGATAAGGAAATGTCAATTATTTCGAAACTTCAAGAAATGCAAAAATACTGTCTAGAGACTGTGCCCCGGATTTATAATGCAAACAATCCGGTATAAATCCAGAATTTCAAAATTGACTTTCTTGAGACAGTGTGAAGCGATTATGAAGCAAAAAATCCAGTGTAAGTACAGAATTTCAAAATTGTGTTGGAAAATGTCATATTCATAGAGTTTGACCAGAAAATGTCAAATTTTTCGAAACTTCATTAAATGCAAAACTACTCCCTAGAAACAATGTCCGAGATTTATAATGCAAACAATCTGGTCTAAATTCAGAATTTCAAAATTGAATTTTCCCTGGTTATCGTCTTACAGATTAACAAAAGAATGTAAAAATTCTCGATTATTAAGAAACTGTATAATTACTTTCTGGAGACTGTGTTAAGCGTTTATGTTGAAAAAATCCAGTAGAATTTGAAAATTGTGTTGGAAAATATTATATTCTTACAGTTTGACCAGAAAATGTCAATATTTCGAAACGTCAAAAAATGCAAAAATTCTATCTAGAGACTGTTTCACGGATTTATAATGCAAAGAATCTGTTGTAAATCGACAATTTCAAAGTTGAGTTTTCCGTGGTTATCGTCCTACAGATTAACAAAAAATGTACAAATTCACGATGATTAAGAAACAGCATAACTACTTTGTTGAGAAAGTGTAAGGCGTTTATGATGCAAAAAATCCAGTGTAAGTACATAATTTGAAAATTGTGTTGGAAAATGTTATATTCTTACATTTTGACCAGAAAACTGTCAAAATTTTTCGAAACTTTAAGAAATTCAAATATCCGTCTAGAGACTGTGTCTGGGATTTATAATGCAAACAATCCTGTCAAAATCCATAATTTCAAAATTGAGTTTTGCGTGGTTATCGTCTTACAGGTTACCTAAAAAATGTAAAAATTCTCGATTATTAAGAAACTGCATAACTACTTTCTTGAGACAGTGTAAAGCGTTTATGATGCAAAAAAACCAGTATAAGTACATAACTTCAAAATTGTGTTGGAAAATGTTATATTCTTACAGTTTGACCAGAAAATGTCAAATTTTTCGAAACTTCAAAAAATGTAAAACTACTATCTAGAGACTGTGTCCCGGATTTATAATGCAAAAAGTCCAGTATAAATCCAGAATTTCACAATTGAGTTATCCGTGGTTATCGTCTTAGAGATTAACAAAGAATGTAAAAATTCACGATTATTTAGGTACTGCATAACTACATTCTTGAGACAGAGTAAAGCGTTTATGTAGCAAAAAATCCAGTATAAGTACAGAATTAAAAATTGTGTTGGAAAATGTTATATTCTTACAGTTTGACCAGAAAATGTCAAATTTTTCGAAACTTCAAAAAAATGCAAAACTACTATCTAGAGACTGTGTCCCGGATTTATAAT
Source organism: Diploptera punctata (assembly GCA_030220185.1). Lineage (NCBI taxonomy): Eukaryota > Metazoa > Arthropoda > Insecta > Blattodea > Blaberidae > Diploptera > Diploptera punctata. Next base: position 20,956 of record JASPKZ010001414.1, on the reverse strand, counting down.
GCAAAAAATCCGGTGTCAAACAGATATTCAAAATTGAGTTTTCCGTGGTTATCGTCTTACAGGTTAACAAAAAAATGTAAAAATTCTCGATTATTAAGAAACTGCATAACTACTTTCTTGAGACAGTGTAAAGCGTTTATGATGCAAAAAATCCAGTATAAGTACAGAATTTTAAAATTGTGTTGGAAAGTGTTATATTCATACAGTTTGACCAGAAAATGTCAGTTTTTTCGAAAATTCAAATAATGCAAAATACTATCTACAGACTGTATTCCGGATTTATAATGCACACAATGCGGTGTAAATCCTGAATTTCAAAATTGAGTTTTCCGTGGTTATCGTCTTACAGATTAACAAAAAAATGTAAGAAATCACGATTATTAAGAAACTGCATAACTACTTTGTTGGGAAAATATAAAGCGTTTATCATGCAAAAAATCTAGTGTAAGTACAGAATTTGAAAATTGTGTTGGAAAATGTTAAATTGCTTACAGTTTGACCAGAAAATGTCAATTTTTTCGAAACATGAAGAAATGCAAAAATCCTATCTAGAGACAGTATCCGGGAGTTATAATGCAAACAATCTGGTCTACATACAGAATTTCAAAATTTAGTTTTCCATGGTTATCTTCTCACAGATTAACAAAGTAATGTAAAAATTGTCGATTATTAAGAAACTGCATTATTACTTTATTGAGAATGTGTGAAAAGTTAATGACGCAAAAAATCCTGTATAAGTACAGAATTTCAAAATTGTGTTGAAAAATGTTATATTCTTACAGTTTGACCAGAAAATGTCAAATTTTTCGAAACTTCAAAAAATGCAAAACTACTATATAGAGACTGTGTCCTGGATTTTTATTGCAAAAAATCCGGTATAAATCCAGGATTTCAAAATTTAGTTTTCCGTGGTTGTCGTGTTACAGATTAACAAACAAATGTAAAAATTCACGATTATTAAGATACTACATAACTACTTTCTTGAGACAGTGTAAAGTGTTTATGATGCAAAAAATCCAGTATAAGTACAGAATCTGAAAATTGTGTTGGAAAATGTTACATTCTTACAGTTTGACCGGAAACTGTCAAATTTTTTCGGAACTTCAAGAAATGCAAAAGTACTATCTAGAAACAAAGTCCGGGATTTATAATGTAAACAAATCTGGTCTAAATCCAGAATTTCAAAATTGAATTTTCTTACAGATTAACCAAAAAATGTAAAAATTCTCGATTATTTAGAAACTGCATAATTACTTTCTTGAGACTGTGTAAAGCGTTTATGATGCCAAAAATCCAGTATGAGTACAGAATTTCAAAAATGTGTTGGAAAGTGTTATATTCATACAGTTTGACCAGAAACTGTCAATTTTTTCAAAATTTCAAAAAATGCAAAAATACTATCTAGAGACTGTGTTCCGGATTTATAATGCAAACAATCCGGTGTAAATCCAAAATTTTAAAATTGAGTTTTCCGTGGTTATCGTCTTTGAGATTAACAAAAAAGTGTAAAAATTCACGATTATTAAGAAACTGCATAACTACATTCTTGAGAATATGTAAAGCGCTTATGATGCAAAAAATCCAGTGTAAGTATAGAATTTGAAAATTGTGTTGGAAAATTATATATTCTTACAGTTTGACCAGAAAATGTCAAATTTTTTCGAAACTTGAACAAATGCAAAAATCCTACCTAGAGACAATATCCGGGATTTATAATGCAAACAATCTGGTCTATATCCAGAATTTCAAAATTGAGTTTTCCGCGGTTATCGTCTCGCAGATTAACAAAAAAAATGTAAAAATTCTCGATTATTAAGAAACTGCATAATTACTTTCTTGAGACTGTGGAATGCATTTGTGATGCAAAAAGTCCACTATAAGTACAGAATTTCATTATTGTGTCAATAAATGTTATACTCTTGCAGATGGATCAGGAAATGTCAATTATTTCGAAACTTCAAGAATTGCAAAAATACTGTCAAAGACTGTGCCCCGGATTTATAATGCAAACAATCCGGTATAAATCCAGAATTTCAAAATTGACTTTCTTGAGACAGTGTGAAGCGATTATGAAGCAAAAAATCCAGTGTAAATACAGAATTTCAAAATTATGTTGGAAAATGTCATATTCTTACCGTTTGACCAGAAAATGTCAAATTTTTCGGAACTTCATTAAATGCAAAACTACTATCTAGAAACAATGTCCGGGATTGATAATGCAAACATCATCATCATCATTGGCAGGCATGGATTAAGCCAATTGGCCTGTTCCGCTTCAGGAAAGAAATTGATCCCTCCATCTCTTCTTATGTCTTCCTGGGTCTCTTCGCCCTGTGGGTCTGTAGTTCAATAGCTGCGGAGGTAGTCTATTGTTTCGCATCCTCAGAAGGTGTTCATGCCAATTATTTTGATATTTTATTATTTTTGTCATAGTTTGGTAACTGTGGAATGCATTAAAATTGGCAACAAGGCTTGCTTTGTACATTTTCCTAAATTTCTTAACGGTATTTTCTTTGCGTATCGAACCCTTTTTTGAAAATCTCTATCGGTTCATCTGTAACCATTGTTAACGAAAGCAAAAATTCAGGTCTTTGGAAAACTATTTCTATTTTCAATCCACTATGCAGTAAAGACATTGTGGCCGCGATTTATGAAGAAACAGATTATTAAAGTGATGGTTAGAACGCTACATAGAGGGGCAGCTTAGCGCAAGACTGTTATATAGAGCAATCGTGTGACTGTGAACAAGATTTCCAAGCGTCAACTGCCGAGCCTAGAGATAACCAAGGAAAGAATATTATTACTCTTTTAATAAAATTGGTCCTCAGAATTAAAAAAAAAAATATCGTTTACGTATGTTGTACATATTTTGGAGGCTGGAACAAACGAAAGATTTTTTTCCCACTATTCAGGCCTATAGATAATAATTTCAATGTCCTGATTTCACAAGAAAATAATATGCCGCGAAAATTGAGAGGAAACAAATAAATAAAACTAACATGGGTGGAAACATATCTAAATGAAATTAAAGCTTAAGTTGGAATTTTAATACTTTTGATAGATATTTTTATTGTCACAAACATAGTACAAAGTATGACTTCAATTAGTACGTAACTAATGTGGTGTTTTCAACCAATCAATGCCCATATATACATTGACAGTACAAAGAGGATTTAAAGTCAAAGCTGATTTTTTTTATTTTTAAATTTGTAAACAATAAAATACTCTATACCGTCTTCAATACAATTGAATATATTCATGGATACCATCTTATATCTATTTTGAGTTATAGTAAATTTACATTAATTAGAGACAATTTTTTGATGATATTTGTGTATGTCCTATTGTAAGACAAACAATGACTCTTAAGCGATTCGAAAAACATCGCAGTATCTCCATTTGAGTGATGTTATGGGAAGAATATTACGAAATAATATTGAAAGTGCGCCACGCACTTAACATCATACAGTAAATATGTTAGGGCTGATTGTAAGAGGTCTTATAAATTTATATCACAGTGAGAGAGGAGTGCAAATTGAAATTTAGTGTTAATTTAAAGAGTTTAAATTTCAATTTAGGCAGAGTGATTTTTAAGTAGGGTCCATAGTGATATATGTGTGACTATATGAAGATAACAATAAATATTGTATATTATGCAATTGAGAAGAACAGCTAGACACGAAAATGGTGAGCAATCTTACTAAACTAAATATTTAATAACTTAGCTATTAGCGAGTTTAAAAAAATATTCTATTTAAAAAATATTATATTCTTACAGTTTGACCAGAAAATGTCAAATTTTTTGGAAACATCAAGCAATACAAAAGTACTATCTAGAAACAATGTCCGGGATTTAATATGCAAACAATCTTGTCTAAATCCAGAATTTCAAAATTAGTTTTCTATGGTTATCGGCTTACAGATTAACAAAAAAAAATGTAACAATTCTCGATTATTAAGAAACTACATAATTACTTTCTTGAGAATGTGTGAAACGTGTATGACGCAAAAAATCCAGTATAAGTACAGAATTTCAAAATTGTGTTGAAAAATGTTATATTCTTACAGTTTAACCAGAAAATGTCAAATTTTTCGAAACTTCAAAAAATGCAAATCTACTATCTAGAGACTGTGTTCTGGATTTATAATGCAAAAAATCCGGTGTCAAACCAGATATTCAAAATTGGGTTTTCCGTGGTTATCGTCTTACAGATTAACAAAAAAATGTAAAAATTCTCGATTATTAAGAAACTGCATAACTACTTTCTTGAGACAGTGTAAAGCGTTAATGACGCAAAAAATCCAGTATAAGTACATAACTTCAAAATTGTGTTGGAAAATGTTATATTCTAACAGTTTGACCAGAAAATGTCAAATTTTTCGAAACTTCAAAAAATGCAAAACTACTATATAGAGACTGTGTCCTGGATTTATATTACAAAAAATACGGTATAAATCCAGGATTTCAAAATTGATTTTTCCGTGGTTGTCGTGTTACAGATTAACAAACAAATGTAAAAATTCACGATTATTAAGATACTGCATAACTACTTTCTTGAGACAGCGTAAAGCGTTTATGATGCAAAAAATCCAGTATAAGTACAGAATCTGAAAATTGTGTTGGAAAATGTTACATTCTTACAGTTTGACCAGAAACTGTCAAATTTTTTCGGAACTTCAAGAAATGCAAAAGTACTATCTAGAAACAAAGTCCGGGATTTATAATGTAAACAATGTGGTCTAAATCCAGAATTTCAAAATTGAATTTTCCCTGGTTATCGTCTTACAGATTAACCAAAAAATGTAAAAATTCTCGATTATTTAGAAACTGCATAATTACTTTCTTGAGACTGTGTAAAGCGTTTATGATGCCAAAAATCGAGTATGAGTACAGAATTTCAAGAATGTGTTGGAAAGTGTTATATTCATACAGTTTGACCAGAAACTGTCAATTTTTTCAAAATTTCAAAAAATGCAAAAATACTATCTAGAGACTGTGTTCCGGATTTATAATGCAAACAATCCGGTGTAAATCCAGAATTTTAAAATTGAGTTTTCCGTGGTTATCGTCTTACAGATTAACAAAAAAGTGTAAAAATTCAAGATTATTAAGAAACTGCATAACTACTTTCTTGAGAATGTGTAAAGCGCTTATGATGCAAAAAATCCAGTGTAAGTATAGAATTTGAAAATTGTGTTGGAAAATGATATATTCTTACAGTTTGACCAGAAAATATCAATTTTTTCGAAATTTCAAAAAATGCAAAACTACTATCTTGAGACTGTGTCCCGGATTTATAATACAAAAAATCGGGTGTCAAACCAGATATTCAAAATTGGGTTTTCCATGGTTATCGTCTTACAGGTCAACAAAAAAATGTAAAAATTCTCGATTATTAAGAAACTGCATAACTACTTTCTTGAGACTGTGGAATGCATTTGTGATGCAAAAAGTCCACTATAAGTACAGAATTTCATTATTGTGTCGGAAAATGTTATACTCTTGCAGATGGATCAGGAAATGTCAATTATTTCGAAACATCAAGAATTGCAAAAATACTGTCTAGAGACTGTGCCCCGGATTTATTAAGCAAACAATCCGGTATAAATCCAGAATTTCAAAATTGACTTTCTTGAGACAGTGTGAAGCGATTATGAAGCAAAAAATCCAGTGTAAATACAGAATTTCAAAATTGTGTTGGAAAATGTCATATTCTTACCGTTTGACCAGAAAATGTCAAATTTTTCGGAACTTCATTAAATGCAAAACTACTATCTAGAAACAATGTCCGGGATTGATAATGCAAACATCATCATCATCATTGGCAGGCATGGATTAAGCCAATTGGCCTGTTCCGCTTCAGGAAAGAAATTGATCCCTCCATCTCTTCTTAGGTCTTCCTGGGTCTCTTCGCCCTGTGGGTCTGTTGTTCAATAGCTGCGGAGGTAGTCTATTGTTTCGCATCCTCAGAAGGTGTTCATGCCAATTATTTTGATATTTTTGAATGATTTCAGTTATTGCTGGTGTGTTGAGTGCGTTGCGGATATCTTCATTACGCATGTGATCATGAAGCGTATAACCCGGTAAAGGTCTTAATAACTTCATTTCTGCAGCTACTATCCTATTTAATTTACCTGTAGTAAGAGTCCAGGTTTCAGAACCATAAAGTAGAGTTGGAAGAGCCATTGTTTCATACAATTTTACAATTGAATCTTGTCGTACTTTTCGGAAAAGAATGCTTTTTATTGTTCCTATAAGTTTTTGAAATTTGACCAATTTTATGTCTATGTCTTTACATGTGTCGTACGAAAGATTGCAGCCAAGATAAGTAAAGTTATTAACTTGTTCTATTATATTGTTGTTAATAATAATAATAATGCAAACAATCTGGTCTAAATCCAGAATTTCAAAATTGAATTTTCCCTGGTTATCGTCTTACAGATTAACAAAAGAATGTAAAAATTCTCTATTATTAAGAAACTGTATAATTACTTTCTGGAGATTGTGTTAAGCGTTTATGATGCAAAAAATCCAGTAGAAGTAAAGAATTTGAAACTTGTGTTGGAAAATATTATATTCTTACAGTTTGACCAGAAAATGTCAATTTTTCGAAACGTCAAAAAATGCAAAAATACTATCTAGAGACTGTGTCACGGATTTATAATGCAAAGAATCTGTTTAAATCCACAATTTCAAAATTGAGTTTTCCGTGGTTATCGTCCTACAGATTAACAAAAAATGTACAAATTCACGATGATTAAGAAACAGCATAACTAATTTGTTGAGAAAGTGTAAAGCGTTTATGATGCAAAAAATCCAGTGTAAGTACATAATTTGAAAATTGTGTTGGAAAATGTTATATTCTTACAGTTTGACCAGAAAAAGACAATTTTTTTTCGAAACTTCAAAAAATGCAAAACTACCATCTAGAGGCTGTGCCCCGGATTTATAATGCAAAAAATCCAGTATAAATCCAGAATTTCAAAATTGAGTTTTTCCGTGGTTACCGTCTTAGAGATTAACAAAAAAAGTGTAAAAAATACACGATTATTAAGATACTGCATAACTACTTTCTTGAGAAAGTATAAAGCGTTTATGATGCAAAAAATCCAGTATAAGTACAGAATTTCAAAATTGTGTTGGAAAATGTAATATTTTTACAGTTTGACCACAAAATGTCAATTTTTTTCGAAACTTCAAAAAATGCAGAACTACTATCTAGAGACTGTGTCCCGAATTTATAATGCAAAAAATCCGGTGTCAAACCAGATATTCAAAATTGAGTTTTCCGTGGTTACAGGTTAACCCTTTGCCCCGTATAGCGTAGTAAAACGTACTGAATGTGCTTTGTCGCTGCCCCGCATAACGTACCAAAGCGTAGTAGACTGTAATAGGGCTGTATTTCTACTTGTATTTATTTTCTTGGAACATTTTATTATTTTTGTCATAGTTTGGTAACTGTGGAATGCATTAAAAGTGGCAACAAGGCTTGCTTTGTACATTTTCCTAAATTTCTTAACGGTGTTTTCTTTGCATATCGAACCCTTTTTTGAAAACCTCTATCGGTTCATCTGTAACCATTGTTAACGAAAGCAAAAATTCTGGTCTTTGGAAAACTATTTCTAGTTTCAATCCACTGTGCAGTGAAGACAATGTGGCCGCGATTGATGAATAAATAGATTATTAAAGTGATGGTTGGAACGCTACGTAGAGGGGCAGCTTAGCGCAAGACTGTTATATAGAGCAATCGTGTGACTGTGAACAAGATTTCCAAGCGTCAACTGCCGAGCCTAGAGATAACCAAGGAAAGAATATTATTACTCTTTTAATAAAATTGGTCCTCAGAATTAAAAAAAAAAAAATATCGTTTACGTATGTTGTACATATTTTGGAGGCTGGAACAAACGAAAGATTTTTTCCCCACTATTCAGGCCTATAGATAGTAATTTCAATGTCCTGATTTCAGAAGAAAATATTATGCCGCGAAAATTGAGAGGAAACAAATAAATAAAACTAAAATGGGTGGAAACATATCTAAATGAAATTAAAGCTTAAGTTGGAATTTTAATACTTTTGATAGATATTTTTATTGTCACAAACATAGTACAATGTATGACTTCAATTAGTACGTAACTAATGTGGTGTTTTCAACCAATCAATGCCCATATATACATTGACAGTATAAAGAGGATTTAAAGTCAAAGCTGATTTTTTCATTTTTAAATTTGGAAACAATAAAATACTCTATACCGTCTTCAATATTATAGAATATATTCATGGATACCATCTTATATCTATTTTGAGTTATAGTAAATTTACATTAATTAGAGACAATTTTTTGATGATATTTGTGTATGTCCTATTGTAAAGACAAACAATGACTCTTAAGCGGCTTCGAAAAACATCGCATTAATTCCCCCCCCCCCCCTCCCCCTTTGAGTGATGTTATGGGAAGAATATTACGAAATAATATGGAAAGTGCGCCACGCACTTAACAGCATACAGTAAATATGTTAGGGCTGATTGTAATAGGTCTTATAAATTTTATATCAACAGTGAGAGAGGAGTGCAAATTGAAATTTATTGTTACGTTAAAGAGTTTAAATTTCAATTTAGGCAGAGTGATTTTTAAGTAGGGTCCATAGTGATATATGTGTGACTATATGAAGATAACAATAAATATTGTATATTATGCAATTGAGAAGAACAGCTAGACACGAAAATGGTGAGCAATCTTACTAAACTAAATATTTAATAACTTAGCTATTAGCTAGTTTAAAAAAATATTCAAATTCGGTAATTAATGCGAAAAATTTAATAGGAGACCAAAATTATAATAAATTATTTTTAAAAGTATAAAACTCATATTTTGTCGGTATACTATATTAAAATTATCACGGCATGTGTGGAAATTTTTTCTTCAGATATAAAATATATATAGAGAGAGTAATAAGAAAATAAATTGGCAAATAAAGTAGTAAGTAAATTTAATAAAATTCAACAAATATACTTTATCCGTATTCGAACATTGGAATTGCTTACGTAATCAATGATCCTACTTTCTCTGTGTGTGCATTGTTTTATTTATTCAATATATGTTATTTCTTAAACATTGGCATAATAGTTTCAACTGGAATTTAAAATTTAGAAAGTGCATAAATACGGTTTCTTAATATATTGATTTTAAAAATATATGTTATGGATTTTGTAAACAACACCATCTCCACAAGATGTTGATTTAAGATTAGTTTAATATATATAGTATCTTTATATTTTTGCTTAATTATTTCATGAAGAAATTCGTAATTACAGAACAACAAGATTCTGATGTAATTTGTTTCACATTATTTTCAAAGAATTATTCCACATATGCCACTCTTCAATTAATATAGTCGAGAAGACATTTAAAATTTAAATACCCCAAAATGAATATGTCTCTCCACAGCTAACTAGTTGAAATCATTGAGCGGGCAAATGTTATATTCTTACAGATGGAACAGGTAATGTCAATTATTTCGAAACTTCAAAAAATGCAAAAATACTATCTAGAGATCGTGCACCGGATTTATAATGCAATTAATCCGGTGAAAATCCACAATTTCAAAATTGAGTTTTCTGTGGTTATCGTCTTACAGATTAACAAAAAAGAGTAAAAATTCACGATTATTAAGATACTGCATAACTACTTTCTTGAGACAGTGTAAAGCGTTTATGATGCAAAAAATCTAGTATAAGTACAGAATTTGACAATTGTGTTAAAAAATTTTATATTCTTACAGTTTGACCATAAAATGTCAAATTTTTTCGAAACTTCAAGAAATGCAAAAGTACTATCTAGAAACAATGTCCGGGATTTATAAAACAAACAATCTGGTCTAAATCCAGAATTTCAAAATTGAATTTTCCCGGGTTATCGTTTTAGACATTAACAAAAAAATGAAAAAATTCTCGATAATTAAGAAACTGCATAACTACTTCCTTGAGACAGAGTAAAGCGTTTATGATGCAAAAAATCCAGTATAAGTACACAATTTCAAAATTGTGTTGGAAAATGTTATATTCATACAATTTGGCCAGAAAATGTCAATTTTTTCGAAATTTCAAAAAATGTAAAACTACTATCTGGAGACTGTGTCCTAGATTTATAATGCAAAAAATCCGGTTTAATCCAGATTTTCAAAATTGAGTTTTCCGTGGTTATCGTCTTAGACATTAACAAAAAAATGTAAAAATTCACGATTATTAAGATACTGCATATCTACTTTCTTGAGAAAGTGTAAATCGTTTATGATGCAAAAAATCCAGTGTAAGTGCAGAATTTGAAAATTGTGTTGGAAAATGTTATATTCTTACAGTTTGACCAGCAAATGTCAATTTTTTTCGAAAGTTGAAGAAATGCAAAAATACTATCTAGAGATAATGGCCGGGATTTATAATGCAAAGAATCCAGTCCAAATCCAGAATTTCAACTTGAGTTTTAAGTGGTTATCGTCTTACAGATTAACAAGAAAATGTAAAAACTCTGGATTACTAAGGAACGGCATAATTACTTTCTTGAAACTGTGTAAAGCGATTATGATGCAAAAAATCCAGTATAAGTACAGAATTTCAAAATTGTGTTGGAAAGTGTTATATTCATACACTTTAACCAGAAAATGTCAATTTTATCGAAACTTCAATAAATGAAATAAAAAACTATCTAGAGACTGTGTACCGGATTCGGACTAAATCTAAAATTTCAAAATTGAGTTTTCCCTGGTTATCGTCTTACAGATTAACAAAAAAATGAAAAAATTCTCGATTATTAAGAAACTGCATAACTACTTTCTTGAGAAAGTGTAAAGCGTTTATGATGCAAGAAATCGAGTATGAGTACAGAATTTGAAAATTGTGTTGAAAAATGTTATATTTTTACAGTTTGTCCAGAAAATGTCACATTTTTTGGAACTTCACGAAATGCAAAAGTACTATCTAGAAACAATGTCCGGGAATTATAAGGCAAACAATCTGGTCTAAATCCAGAATTTAAAATTGAATTTTCCCTTGTTATCGTTTTACAGATTAACAAATGAATGTAAAAGTTCTCGATTATTAAGAAACTGTATGATTACTTTCTTGAGACTGTGTTAAGCGTTTATGACGCAAAAAATCCACTATAAGTACAGAATTTGAAAATTGTGTTGGAAAATGTTATATCCCTACAGTTTGACCAGAAAAAGTCTAGAAAATTTGTCACGGATATATAACGCAAAGAATGTGTTGTAAATCCACAATTTCAGAATTGAGTTTTCCATGGTTATCGTCCTACACATTAACAAAAAATGTACAAATTCACGATTATTAAGAAACTGCATAACTACTTTGTTGAGAAAGTGTAAAAGCGTTTATGATGCAAAAAATCCAGTGTAAGTACATAATTTGAAAATTGTGTCGGAAAATGTTATATTTTTACAGTTTGACTAGAATATGTCAATTTTTTTCGAAACTTCAAGAAATGCAAACCTACTATCTAGACACTGCGCCCCGGATTTATCATGCAAAACATCCAGTATAAATCCAGAATTTCAAAAATGAGTTTTTCCGTGGTTATCATCTTAGAGATTAACAAAAAAATGTAAAAATTCACGATTATTAAGATACTGCATGACTACTTTCTTGAGAAAGTATAAAGCGTTTATGATGCAAAAAATCCAGTATAAGTACAGAATTTCAAAATTGTGTTGGAAAATGTTATATTCTTACTGTTTGACCAGAAAATGTCAAATTTTTTAGAAATTTCAAAAAATGCAAAACTACTATCTAGAGACTGTGTCCCTGATTTATAATGCAAACAATCCGGTGTAAATCCAGAATTTCAAAATTGAGTTTTCGGTGGTTATCGTCTTACAGTTAACAAAAAAATTTAAGAAATCACGATTATTAAGAAACAGCATAACAACTTTGTTGAGAAAATATCATGCAAAAAATCCAGTGTAAGTAGAGAATTTGAAAATTGTGTTGGAAAATCTTACATTCATACAGTTTGACCTGAAAATATCAAATTTTTTCGAAACTTGAAGTAATGCAAAAAATCCTATCTAGAAAAATGCCCGGGATTTATAATGCAAACAATCTGGTCTAAATCCAGAATTTCAAAATTGAGTTTTCCGTGGTTATCGTCTCGCAGATTAACAAAAAAGTGTAAAAATTCACGATTATTAAGATACTGCATAACTAATTTCTTGAGACAGTGTTAAGCGTTTATGATGCAAAAAATCCAGTATAAGTACAGAATTTGAAAATTGGGTTGAAAAATGTTTATATTCTTACAGTTTCACCAGAAAATGTCAAATTTTTCGAAACTTCAAAAAATGCAAAACTGCTATCTTAGAAACTGTGTCCTGGATTGATATTGCAAAAAATCCGGTATAAATCCAAAATTTTTAAAATTCAGTTTTGCATAGTTATCGTCTTACAGATTAACAAGGGAATGTAAAAATTCACTATTATTAAGAAACTGCAGAACTAGTTTCTTGAGAAAGTGTAAATCGTTTATGATGCAAAAAATCCAGTAAAGTACAGAATTTGAAAATTGTGTTGAAAAATGTTATATACGTACAGCTTGACCAGAAAAGTCAAATTTTTCGAATCTTAAAAAAATGCAAAACTACTGTCTAGAGACTGTGTCCCGGATTTATAATGCAAAATATCCGGTGTCAAACCAGGTATTCAAAATTGAGTTTTCCCTGGTTATCGTCTTATAGGTTAACAAAAAATGTAAAAATTCTCGATTATTAAGAAACTGCATAACTACTTTCTGGAGACAGTGTAAAGCGTTTATGATGCAAAATATCAACTATAAGTACCTAACTTTATATTGTGTTGGAAAAACAGTTTGACCAGAAAATGTCAAATTTTTCGAAACTTCAAAAAATTCAAACTACTATCCAGACAATGTCCTCCATTTATACTGCAAAAAATCCGGTATAAATCCAGAATGATACAAAAAATCCAGTATAAGTACATAACTTCAAAATTGTGTTGTAAAATGTTATATTCTTACAGTTGACCAGAAAATGTCAAATTTTTTTGAAACTTCAAGAAATGCAAAAGTACTATCTAGAAACAATGTCCGGGATTTATAATGCAAACAATCTGGTCTAAATACAGAATTTCAAAATTAGTTTTGCGTGGTTATCGGCTTGCAGATTAACAAAAAAATGTAAAAATTCTCGATTATTAAGAAACTGCATAATTACTTTCTTCAGACTGTGTGAAACGTTTATGACGCAAAAAATCCAGTATTAGTACAGAATTTTAAATTGTGTTGCAAAATCTTATATTCTTACAATTTGACCGGAAAATGTCAAATTTTTCGAAACTTCAAAAAATTCAAAACTACTATCAAGAGACTATGTCCTCGATTTATAATGCAAAAAATCCGGTATAAATCCAGAATTTCAAAATTGAGTTTTCGTGGTTATCGTAATAGACATCAACAAAAAATGGAAAAATTTCGCGATTAATAAGATACTGCATAACTACTTTCTTGAGAAAGTGTAAAGCGTTTATGATGCAAAAAGTCCAGTGTAAGTACAGAATTTGAATATTGTGTTGAAAAATATTATATTTTTACAGTTTGACCAGAAAATGTCAATTTTTTTGGAAACTTCATGAAATGCAAAAGTACTATCTAGGAACAACGTCCGGGATTTATAATGCAAACAATTTGGTCTAAATTAAGAATTTTAAAAATTAGTTTTCCGTGTTTATCGCCTTACTGATTAACAAAGATTTGTAAAAATTTTCGATTATTAAGAAACTGCATAATTACTTTCTTGAGACTGTGTGAAACCTTTATGGGGCAAAAAATCCAGTATTAGTACAGAATTTCAAAATTGTGTTGGAAAATGTTATATTCTTAGAGTTTGACCAGAAAATGTCAAATTTTTAGAAACATCAAAAAATGCAAAACTACTATCTAGAGACAATGTCCCGGCTTTTGTAAAGCAAGAAATCCGGTGTCAAACCAGATACTCAAAATTGGATTTTCCGTGATTATCGTCTTACAAGTTAACAAAAAAATGTAAAAATTCTCGATTATTAAGAAACTGCATAACTACTTTCTTGAGACAGTGTAAAGCGTTTAAGATGCAAAAATCCAAAATAAGTACATAACTTCCAAATTGTGTTGGAAAATGTTATATTCTTACAGTTTGACCAGAAAATGTCAAATTTTTCGAAACTTCAAAAAATGCAAAACTACTATCCTGAGACTATGTCCTCGATTTGTAATGCAAACAATCGGGTAAAAATCCAGAATTTCAAAATTGACTTTCTTGAGACAGTGTGAAGCGATTATGAAGCAAAAAATCCAGTGAAAATACAGAATTTCAAAATTGTGTTGGAAAATGTCATATTCTTACCGTTTGACCAGAAAATGTCAAATTTTTCGGAACTTCATTAAATGCAAAACTACTATCTAGAAACAATGTCCGGGATTGATAATGCAAACATCATCATCATCATTGGCAGGCATGGATTAAGCCAATTGGCCTGTTCCGCTTCAGGAAAGAAATTGATCCCTCCATCTCTTCTTAGGTCTTCCTGGGTCTCTTCGCCCTGTGGGTCTGTAGTTCAATAGCTGCGGAGGTAGTCTATTGTTTCGCATCCTCAGAAGGTGTTCATGCCAATTATTTTGATATTTTTGAATGATTTCAGTTATTGCTGGTGTGTTGAGAGCGTTGCGGATATCTTCATTACGCATGTGATCATAAAGCGTATAGCCCGGTAAAGGTCTTAATAACTTCATTTCTGCAGCTACTATCCTATTTAATTTACCTATAGTAAGAGTCCAGGTTTCAGAACCATAAAGTAGAGTTGGAAGAGCCATTGTTTCATACAATTTTACAATTGTATCTTGACGTACTTTTCGGAAAAGAATGCTTTTTATTGTTCCTATAAGTTTTTTAAATTTGACCAATTTTATGTCTATGTCTTTACATGTGTCGTACGAAAGATTGCAGCCAAGATAAGTAAAGTTATTAACTTGTTCTATTATATTGTTGTTAATAATAATAATAATGCAAACAATCTGGTCTAAATCCAGAATTTCAAAATTGAATTTTCCCTGGTTATCGTCTTACAGATTAACAAAAGAATGTAAAAATTCTCTATTATTAAGAAACTGTATAATTACATTCTGGAGATTGTGTTAAGCGTTTATGATGCAAAAAATCCAGTAGAGTAGAAGAAAGAATTTGAAACTTGTGTTGGAAAATATTATATTCTTACAGTTTGACCAGAAAATGTCAATTTTTCGAAACGTCAAAAAATGCAAAAATACTATCTAGAGACTGTGTCACGGTTTTATAATGCAAAGAATCTGTTTAAATCCACAATTTCAAAATTGAGTTTTCCGTGGTTATCGTCCTACAGATTAACAAAAAATGTACAAATTCACGATGATTAAGAAACAGCATAACTACTTTGTTGAGAAAGTGTAAAGCGTTTATGATGCAAAAAATCCAGTGTAAGTACATAATTTGAAAATTGTGTTGGAAAATGTTATATTCTTACAGTTTGACCAGAAAAAGACAATTTTTTTTCGAAACTTCAAAAAATGCAAAACTACCATCTAGAGGCTGTGCCCCGGATTTATAATGCAAAAAATCCAGTATAAATCCAGAATTTCAAAATTGAGTTTTTCCGTGGTTACCGTCTTAGAGATTAACAAAAAAAAGTGTAAAAATACACGATTATTAAGATACTGCATAACTACTTTCTTGAGAAAGTATAAAGCGTTTATGATGCCTAAAAATCCAGTATAAGTACAGAATTTCAAAATTGTGTTGGAAAATGTAATATTTTTACAGTTTGACCACAAAATGTCAATTTTTTTCGAAACTTCAAAAAATGCAGAACTACTATCTAGAGACTGTGTCCCGAATTTATAATGCAAAAAATCCGGTGTCAAACCAGATATTCAAAATTGAGTTTTCCGTGGTTACAGGTTAACCATTTGCCCCGTATAGCGTAGTAAAACGTACTGAATGTGCTTTGTCGCTGCCCCGCATAACGTACCAAAGCGTAGTAGACTGTAATAGGGCTGTATTTCTACTTGTATTTATTTTCTTGGAACATTTTATTATTTTTGTCATAGTTTGGCAACTGTGGAATGCATTAAAAGTGGCAACAAGGCTTGCTTTGTACATTTTCCTAAATTTCTTAACGGTATTTTCTTTGCATATCGAACCCTTTTTTGAAAACCTCTATCGGTTCATCTGTAACCATTGTTAACGAAAGCAAAAATTCAGGTCTTTGGAAAATTATTTCTAGTTTCAATCCACTGTGCAGTGAAGACATTGTGGCCGCGATTGATGAATAAATAGGTTATTAAAGTGATGGTTGGAACGCTACGTAGAGGGGCAGCTTAGCGCAAGACTGTTATATAGAGCAATCGTGTGACTGTGAACAAGATTTCCAAGCGTCAACTGCCGAGCCTAGAGATAACCAAGGAAAGAATATTATTACTCTTTTAATAAAATTGGTCCTCAGAATTAAAAAAAAAATATCGTTTACGTATGTTGTACATATTTTGGAGGCTGGAACAAACGAAAGATTTTTTTCCCACTATTCAGGCCTATAGATAATAATTTCAATGTCCTGATTTCAGAAGAAAATAATATGCCGCGAAAATTGAGAGGAAACAAATAAATAAAACTAAAATGGGTGGAAACATATCTAAATGAAATTAAAGCTTAAGTTGGAATTTTAATACTTTTGATAGATATTTTTATTGTCACAAACATAGTACAATGTATGACTTCAATTAGTACGTAACTAATGTGGTGTTTTCAACCAATCAATGCCCATATATACATTGACAGTATAAAGAGGATTTAAAGTCAAAGCTGATTTTTTTATTTTTAAATTTGGAAACAATAAAATACTCTATACCGTCTTCAATATTATAGAATATATTCATGGATACCATCTTATATCTATTTTGAGTTATAGTAAATTTACATTAATTAGAGACAATTTTTTGATGATATTTGTGTATGTCCTATTGTAAGACAAACAATGACTCTTAAGCGATTCGAAAAACATCGCAGTATCTCCATTTGAGTGATGTTATGGGAAGAATATTACGAAATAATATTGAAAGTGCGCCACGCACTTAACATCATACAGTAAATATGTTAGGGCTGATTGTAAGAGGTCTTATAAATTTATATCACAGTGAGAGAGGAGTGCAAATTGAAATTTAGTGTTAATTTAAAGAGTTTAAATTTCAATTTAGGCAGAGTGATTTTTAAGTAGGGTCCATAGTGATATATGTGTGACTATATGAAGATAACAATAAATATTGTATATTATGCAATTGAGAAGAACAGCTAGACACGAAAATGGTGAGCAATCTTACTAAACTAAATATTTAATAACTTAGCTATTAGCTAGTTTAAAAAAATATTCAAATTCGGTAATTAATGCGAAAAATTTAATAGGAGACCAAAATTATAATAAATTATTTTTAAAAGTATAAAACTCATATTTTGTCGGTATATTATATTAAAATTATCACGGCATGTGTGGAAATTTTTTCTTCAGATATAAAATATATATAGAGAGAGTAATAAGAAAATAAATTGGCAAATAAAGTAGTAAGTAAATTTAATAAAATTCAACAAATATACTTTATCCGTATTCGAACATTGGAATTGCTTACGTAATCAATGATCCTACTTTCTCTGTGTGTGCATTGTTTTATTTATTCAATATATGTTATTTTTTTAAACATTGGCATAATAGTTTCAACTGGAATTTAAAATTTAGAAAGTGCATAAATACGGATTCTTAATATATTGAATTTAAAAATATATGTTATGGATTTTGTAAACAACACCATCTCCACAAGATGTTGATTTAAGATTAGTTTAATATATATAGTATCTTTATATTTTTGCTTAATTATTTCATGAAGAAATTCGTAATTACAGAACAACAAGATTCTGATGTAATTTGTTTCACATTATTTTCAAAGAATTATTCTACATATGCCACTCTTCAATTAATATAGTCGAGAAGACATTTAAAATTTAAATACCCCAAAATGAATATGTCTCTCCACAGCTAACTAGTTGAAATCATTGAGCGGGGAAAATGTTATATTCTTACAGATGGAACAGGTAATGTCAATTATTTCGAAACTTCAAAAAATGCAAAAATACTATCTAGAGATCGTGCACCGGATTTAAAATGCAATTAATCCGGTGAAAATCCACAATTTCAAAATTGAGTTTTCTGTGGTTATCGTCTTACAGATTAACAAAAAAGAGTAAAAATTCACGATTATTAAGATACTGCATAACTACTTTCTTGAGACAGTGTAAAGCGTTTATGATGCAAAAAATCTAGTATAAGTACAGAATTTGACAATTGTGTTAAAAAATTTTATATTCTTACAGTTTGACCATAAAATGTCAAATTTTTTCGAAACTTCAAGAAATGCAAAAGTACTATCTAGAAACAATGTCCGGGATTTATAAAACAAACAATCTGGTCTAAATCCAGAATTTCAAAATTGAATTTTCCCGGGTTATCGTTTTAGACATTAACAAAAAAATGAAAAAATTCTCGATAATTAAGAAACTGCATAACTACTTCCTTGAGACAGAGTAAAGCGTTTATGATGCAAAAAATCCAGTATAAGTACACAATTTCAAAACTGTGTTGGAAAATGTTATATTCATACAATTTGGCCAGAAAATGTCAATTTTTTCGAAATTTCAAAAAATGTAAAACTACTATCTGGAGACTGTGTCCTAGATTTATAACGCAAAAAATCCGGTTTAATCGAGATTTTCAAAATTGAGTTTTCCGTGGTTATCGTCTTAGACATTAACAAAAAATGTAAAAATTCACGATTATTAAGATACTGCATATCTACTTTCTTGAGAAAGTGTAAATCGTTTATGATGCAAAAAATCCAGTGTAAGTGCAGAATTTGAAAATTGTGTTGGAAAATGTTATATTCTTACAGTTTGACCAGCAAATGTCAATTTTTTTCGATAGTTGAAGAAATGCAAAAATACTATCTAGAGATAATGGCCGGGATTTATAATGCAAAGAATCCAGTCCAAATCCAGAATTTCAACTTGAGTTTTAAGTGGTTATCGTCTTACAGATTAACAAGAAAATGTAAAAACTCTGGATTACTAAGGAACGGCATAATTACTTTCTTGAAACTGTGTAAAGCGATTATGATGCAAAAAATCCAGTATAAGTACAGAATTTCAAAATTGTGTTGGAAAATGTTATATTCATACACTTTAACCAGAAAATGTCAATTTTATCGAAACTTCAAGAAATGAAAAAAAAACTATCTAGAGACTGTGTACCGGATTCGGACTAAATCTAAAATTTCAAAATTGAGTTTTCCCTGGTTATCGTCTTACAGATTAACAAAAAAATGAAAAAATTCTCGATTATTAAGAAACTGCATAACTACTTTCTTGAGAAAGTGTAAAGCGTTTATGATGCAAGAAATCGAGTATGAGTACAGAATTTGAAAATTGTGTTGAAAAATGTTATATTCTTACAGTTTGGCCAGAAAATGTCACATTTTTTGGAACTTCACGAAGTGCAAAAGTACTATCTAGAAACAATGTCCGGGATTTATAAGGCAAACAATCTGGTCTAAATCCAGAATTTAAAATTGAATTTTCCCTTGTTATCGTTTTACAGATTAACAAATGAATGTAAAAATTCTCGATTATTAAGAAACTGTATGATTACTTTCTTGAGACTGTGTTAAGCGTTTATGACGCAAAAAATCCACTATATGTACAGAATTTGAAAATTGTGTTGGAAAATGTTATATTCCTACAGTTTGACCAGAAAAAGTCAAGAAACTGTGTCACGTATTTATAACGCAAAGAATGTGTTGTAAATCCACAATTTCAAAATTGAGTTTTCCATGGTTATCGTCCTACACATTAACAAAAAATGTACAAATTCACGATTATTCAGAAACTGCATAACTACTTTGTTGAGAAAGTGTAAAGCGTTTATGATGCAAAAAATCCAGTATAAGTACAGAATTTCAAAATTGTGTTGGAAAATGTTATATTCTTACAGTTTGACTAGAATATGTCAATTTTTTTCGAAACTTCAAGAAATGCAAACCTACTATCTAGACACTGCGCCCTGGATTTATAATGCAAAGATCCAGTATAAATCCAGAATTTCAAAAATGAGTTTTTCCGTGGTTATCATCTTAGAGATTAACAAAAAATGTAAAAATTCACGATTATTAAGATACTGCATGACTATTTTCTTGAGAAAGTATAAAGCGTTTATGATGCAAAAAATCCAGTATAAGTACAGAATTTCAAAATTGTGTTGGAAAATGTTATATTCTTACTGTTTGACCAGAAAATGTCAAATTTTTTCGAAATTTCAAAAAATGCAAAACTACTATCTAGAGACTGTGTCCCTGATTTATAATGCAAACAATCCGGTGTAAATCCAGAATTTCACAAATGAGTTTCGGTGGTTATCGTCCTTACAGATTAACAAAAAAATTTAAGAAATCACGATTATTAAGAAACAGCATGACTAACTTGTGAGAAACAAACTTTGTGAGAAAAATTAATCCATGCAAAAAATTCCAGTGTAAGTAGAGGAATTTGAAAATTGTGTTGGAAAATCTTACATTCATTACAGTTTGACCTGAAAAATATCAATTTTTTCGAAACTTGAAGTAATGCCAAAAAAATACTATCTAGAAAAATGCCCGGGATTCTATAATGCAAACAATCTGCTCTAAATCCAGAATTTCACAATTTGAGTTTTCCGTGGTTATCCGGTTATCGTCCGAGATTAACAAAAAAAGTGTAACAATCCACGAATTATTAAGATACGGCATAAATTAATTTCTTGAGACAGTGTAAAGCGTTTATGATGACAAAA
>JASPKZ010001413.1:0-40923 GCA_030220185.1 Diploptera punctata | reverse complement strand
AATATTGAATTTTAAACTAGTAATAAAAAAATTCATTCCTCGTCGTAGAACGTAGACGGACATGGGATAAAAAGTGAAGCATTTCATCATAATTCAATTTATTGTGATTATTGCAACATATTCCACGGGCAAAATGTCTAGTAGGGATGTGCCGATGGAGTTTGGTTTTTACATACAACTATATATATATAAATTAAAATTATTACAAATTTTACAAACTTTAAAGAAATAGATCTATTAAGATGTTAAAGATGACTTATTTATAGTCTGCTCTGTTCAGCGTGTTAGGCAAGAAAACCTTGGGCAGAGCTACAGGACTTGTGTGGTTCGAGTCCCATGGGGGAAGACTTTTTTCATGGAATTCATCCATAAGTGATGTTGCCCACTCGGCATTTTGAGGCATTTGGTATCTACAATAAGTGCAGCTCCCGGTTAGAAACAACTATAACGCTGGGAAACTGACGTGTTTATCAGGTCACCTTAAGATAGCGGATCATCTACTCTGTGCTTAACACGTGGAAGTTGGGCAGCAGCTGGAATAGGCCA
The DNA here is from genome assembly GCA_030220185.1 of Diploptera punctata. Taxonomy (NCBI): domain Eukaryota; kingdom Metazoa; phylum Arthropoda; class Insecta; order Blattodea; family Blaberidae; genus Diploptera; species Diploptera punctata. The sequence goes on along the minus strand of JASPKZ010001413.1, from coordinate 40,377 downwards.
GGGTCTCAGGCCTCTTTCAGTTTTTTTTTTGTTACAGCTATTATATAGCCTATATCTATATTAAATATAACTTATATTTTATGGAAATTCTTTGTAACTTGATTTCATTTTTATTTAAATTTGATAACATAGATTTTCAAACAATTCAATAAATAATTGTGCATTGCCATATACACCAATGCCAGGAGAGAACACCAGAAATATCCAAAAAGGGAATAACCTGGGGCATTAAAAAAATTAATAAAAATTATAATACAAATGTGAATGTGTTTTATTTTCAATAATTGCATCCCTTATATCTTACGTCGTGGAATTGATGTTCTTAAGAACACTTCAATTTGGAACTGTTATAGGAAATATTACTACGATGTTTAATTAGAAATTTAAAATAAAATTCTTTCCATCTCACCCTGTATCCTGTCTCCTAATGGAAAGGAATTTTTACAATTTTTTGTTTGAATATGTTTTCATTTTATCGTCAGCTCATGACTACAGAAGCCGATGTGAAGACATATTGGAACATTGTTCTGAAGAGCGCAAATTCATGAGGCAAAGATTAATTAACAAATTATAAAGTTAAATTATAATTTGTAGCTTCACAGTTTTAATCCCATCTTAGAACACAGCACTTTTTATGTAGCCACATTTTGTTTGTAGATTTTTTCTGCATGTTTCAAGAAAGTGTATTTCACTGCAGAATATGCAGAACAATAACCTGTACCATGATTACATGGGCCAATTGTGCCCAATACTTGGTTTTGTTCAGATATTTGTGATCTTGTTGGAGCAATATTTTATAGCCCGCGTGTAGGATGGTTAGGTTAAGTCTAAACAGGAGCACAAATTCTGAATAACACCAATTCTAATGTTGCTTCTTAGAAAGTAAAACAATTCAAGCAACATTTTTGTAGGTTTTGAGGTTATGATGGAATTTGAACATTATCCATTTATATATTTTTCATAATTTATATAACATGGGTAATTGTGCTTTCAAGATTTAATGTAAATTAAAGATAAAATAATTTAAATGAAAATATATTATTCAAAAATTAATTTATTCACATTAGTTACAACAATGCAATGGGAAATCTAAATTTGCATCAACTGCACGACTGAATTTTAAGAGTTGCTGTAAAATAGATTCAACATGGAAATGAGTTAAATTTCTTATTTAGAATATTTTTAAATATTATTTTGGAATGTAGTAAATGATAATGAATAAAAAATATAACTGTATATTTCAATTTAATTAATAGATTGTGTCTTTGGATTTTAATAATATAATTTAACTTTTTTTGTTTTAAATTTTAAAGTTGTGATAATTCAATTTAAAATGCAGGGACTTAAATAAAATATTAATTTTAAAATAATTTGGTTAAAATTATATTAAGTAATTGTAGGTTGAATATAAAATATTGAATAACTGTTTTATCTGCAAAATAAAGATTCTAGGTCGAGGATTGTAAGACCAGAGTTGGCATTTTGTTTACTGGTAAAACTTTAGACAAGACTCACATCAAATGTGGAATATAGTTGAGGTGAGTTAATGAAGAGTTCAGTCAAGCAGTTTGGATGCACTGGTACAGGTGTTGCAATGCAGTCTGCAGTAAGCAAGCAGTGTTACTGCCAGACCATGTTCAGTGTCCCAATAAGGTTAGGGTCGGTGGTAACGTTGTTTGAGCAGCAGAGCCCTGTGAGGCACCTCGCTTAATGCGAGTTGCTGCTACCTCAATGAATTGGCAACCTGTGGCACTTTTATTACTCAACTGTTATTTAATATTTTTAACATTAAATATTATAATTCAAATATAACAAATACAGGTGAATATGACAATAATGACAAATATTAACTGGCTTTAAGATTAAGAATTATAGGTTATTAATTTAATTTATTTAATTCAATGTTGGTTTTACAATAGTTTTGATTTAAATGTTTGCTTTTTTTACAATAGTTTGAATTTAAATATTTAGCAATTTTAAACATATTCAGAAATTTCATTTAAACAATTTTAAATATTGTAAGTAAAATTAAGAAACATTCATGAAAGGTTATGCAGGGTTAATACCCCCAACATTTAATTAATATAATTATGCAAGGTTGCCTGTTCTTTTCACTAGTTTTGCATTTCTACTTTTTTGAACCCCATTTTTTTTTGCAGGAAACTTTTCAGGATTCTTCTTTCTTCAGCTGCAATTTTAAACAGAAGTCAACGCCTAGTTTTAGGCTCGTTTTTTTAGGCAATTAGAGATTTTTTATTCTTAGTGGCATAGAAATGTCCAACGTTGATTACAGGAATTTTTAGACAGCAGTTGTACTATTTGATTGCTGCCTGGTTGTATTGACTCCAATAATGGAGGATGTTGAATTTAAATGCAACGTTTAATTACTCTACGATACTTAAGCCCTTCAAGGCTTGACTGTTAGGCATTTAGAGATTTCTTTAATGGAATTAAATGCAAAAATGTTAATTTTTGGATTGCATTTATTGCTATAAAGTTATAATAGCATTGAATGCTGTCCATTTTCAAAATTTCATTTTTAGCATTTAACTCCTGCAATAAGGGGCTTGTTTGTTAACACAATGTTTGATTAGACGGCATTAATACAATTTTTAGTATTGATTGCTGTTTTTTAAACCTTGTTCTTTACATTCAGCCTCCAGGATTTATACATTACTGACAAATTAGAGAATGAATCAACATTGAATCTACATTTATGCTGATGAATATTAGAATGATTTTAGATTTAGGCACAGATTTAAAATGTCAAATTGACACAACTGCTTATTTCTGCTCAGTAGCTGCTCAGTGCCTTCAGCACATCCCCTCCCACAGCAAACGGTAGAAATAAGTAGAGTATTTATATTTTTTTTAGGTTAGGGAAGATGAGTTTTGGAGACGGGAGCCATGTTTGGTGGCAAACGATCTCGCACTCTTCTTCATTGCACTAATAAAATATTTTTTTCAGCATTGTTTATGCATAGGTTTAAGGTTTAATTTCATGATTAACAAAATTAGGCTCCAATTGCAAAAAAAATATATTTTGACAATATATAATGTTATAAGTTTTACATTTAATATTGTCATTACTTATTTTTGCATTTGGGTTGTAAAGTATAGGTTTATTAGTGTAACAAAATAAGGGAGTGATGTAAATAATGAACAAGTTTGGCTGTGAATGTGACAGAACCACTTATTTCTGCTGAGTAGCAACAAAGCACCTTCAGTGCACCCCCGTCCCTGTGAAACGTAGAAATAAGAGGTGGTTCACTTATTAGCAACATTTTTTTTAATGTTAGGGAAGTAGAGTTTTGGAGACGAGAGCCATTGTTTGATGGTGAACAGTCTGGCATTGTATTTCAATGTGCTAATCAATTTTCTCTTTCAGGAAAACTAATCGTTTTCTTGTATGTTTCAGGTTTTTTCATTTCCTTAACAGCAAGAAAATTAACAATATCAATCTGATATTGTATTTTATCACTTCAAGAATGACAGCGATATGAGAAATACTTAAAATTCGTTTTATCAATCGCGAATTAAAAAATCTTAGCTTCGTACTTAAAAGAAATGTAGGAAGATTATAAAGAATAATGTAGTTGGAGCTTAAAACACAAGGTGACAGAATCACTTATTTCTGCAAAGTAGCAACAAAGCACCTTCAGTGCATCCCAACCCCTGCGAAACGTAGAAATAAGAGATTGTACACTTGTGTATTAGCAATTTTTTTGTGTTAGGGACGTAGAGTATCGGAGATGGAAGCCATGAGCGATCTCATACTCTACTTGATTGTACTAATCAATTCTATGGTGCGCGGTGCAGTGGACTTAAGTCAGAAACCAAACTTTCCAGGACAAGCAAAATCAACTTCAATGTGATCTCTAATAAAAGTGTTTGTCTTGATATTCTGTGTTCTGCAATATTCTAAAACACTGAACATGATCTAGTTGAACATAGCTTTTTTTTTTTAGAGATCAGTTTGAGATTTCTTTTGCTTGTCCTGAAAATTTTGATTTTTTTGACATAAGTCCATTGTACCATGCATTGTAGAATTTTCTTTTTCAGGAAAACTAATTGTTTGCTTCTATGTTTCAGGTTTCTTCATACTTCTGACAACCAAAATAACAATATTTACTGTCTGATATTGATTAATCTTCAATTTTAAATTTCCTGTAGTGGAAAGGAATGTAGAGATATTTTAAATAATAATGTTGGTAGGGCTTAAAATAACAAGGTGACCACCACTTACGTCTGCAGAGTAGCAACTCAGCGCCTTCAGCGCATCCCCCCCAGCAAAAAGTAGAGGTAACTGGTGGTAAACTTGTTTAATTTCTTTTGTTAGGAGAGAAGAGTTTGGGACAGGAACTGCATTTGGTTCTTGAAGCAAGTAGATGCAATGCACCAGTTTCTCTACTCTTGACAGGATGGTGCCTTCAGCACACTCCCCACATCCTTGTCGAGAGTAGAAACACTGGTAAACGTAATTGACTTAAAACCGTTTTTTTCTAATTGTGAATAATGGATAACAGAACAGGTACCTCAGAGAGGCAAACCAGGTCACTGCTGAGGTAAATGGTCTCTTATTCATTGTTCACCCCGCGCCCCCCTCTTGCTCTGTGCCTCATCGTGGCGAGGGGGTGAAACAAACAAGGTCACAATTTTCATTTAGGCTAGTAGATTTTCTGCATGAAATAAGATTAAACATTTTCATATTTCGATTACTGAAGCATCAATTTACTCAAATTAAACAACTTGAATAAAATTGTAACAAATATCGCAGGATATTATTTGTTGAAATAATGAATCTGTTCACCATTCATCCAGAATTAAAAACATATGAGATTATATAAAGTAAGTTGCAAGCAGCGTTGATCTGTGAGAAATAGTTTAATTGGTAAACTGGAATTAAAAATTAAGTAATCTTTCACTGAGGGTGTGCCATAGCATAGTTGGTTAGGGCAGTATGCTACAAACTGGAAGGTCAGGGGTTAGTCAGTGGGGGTTTGTGAAACGAGTAGTGTGTGTGTGGGTGATAACTATATATATACTGGTTCAAATCCTGTCCAGGCATTTATTTTTCTTATCTTGTCATATTAAGCTTACATTGCTCAATGTCAAAGCGGTTTAATTATAACATTGAAAAAGCATCACTGCTATAAAGTAAAAATATTCTCTTTAATTTGCCTACTTTCTTAACATATGTAAGTGAAAATTGAACTCTTAAACGTTCAGACGGAAGGAAAATAGAAACTGCAGAAATGAAGTTCCTACGTTCAGTAGTGGGTGTGACAATTTTGGACAAGAAAAGAAGTGAGGATATTAGGAAGGATTTAAATAATTTTAATTTAACAAATAGAATTAACATGAGAAACAACTGGCATGAACATGTTAAAAGACTGCCTACAGATAGAATCCCTCAGCTGTTATTAAAGTACAAACCAATAGGACATAGAAGTGTTGGACGCCCATCTACTAGATGGAAAGATTCATTAAATCCCACACGATGTGAAAATAGGTCAAAATGCCTAATTTCATGAAGTAGAAGAAGAAGAAGAATCTGCTTGCTTGTCATAGTAGCTACTAGGTGGCAGTCGAGACAGTTCCCACTACATCTGGTAATAATAGAGAATATATATATATATATATATATATATATATATATATATATAAGAAAAAATAAATGTTTGTTCTGGATTTGCCTGGAAGTGTAAGTGGTAGCATACTGAGGTATCAACTCAGAGGTCCAGGTTCAAATCCTGTCCAGGCATTTATTTTTCTTATCTTGTCATATATATATATTAGGCTTGCATTTCTTAGTCAAAATTTAATTATAACATCGAAATAAGGAAGCGTTACTGCTATAAAGTAAAAATTCTCTCCGGTTTTTCAACTTGTTACAGTGGCCACTGGAGTGCAGTAGGACAGCTTTCCTGCTACCTCTCATGATAGAGTATATATATATATATGTATATATGGGGGCACGCCGTAGCGTAGTGGTTAAGGCACTGAGCTACAAGCCGGAGGGTCGAGGGTTCAAGTCCCGTTGGGGTCAGGATTTTTAAATTGACCCAAACCCTCTGGCAGCTCTATGGCCCTGGTGTCGACTCAGCCTCTAACGGAAATGAGTACCAGACGCTTGATCTGCGGGTAAAGGGGGCCGTCACGAAGGGCTGATAACCCGGCTGACATAAAGTGCCGATTGTCTAGAAAAAGTGGGAGCCTTAACCTCGTACTACCCCAAGGGCCTTCGGGCCTGTTTTGGGATCACTATACTTCTATATATATATATATATATATATATATATATATATATATATATATATATATATATGTATATATAGAGTAAAATGTGTGTGCTAAGATGCCTCGATAGCATAAATGGTAGAGCACTAAAGTATCAATTTAGTGGTGCCTACTAAATTGTTTATCAAGTCTATTCTTCGTCATTTGATTGTCCACATGACTTGGTAAATCCGTGTTTAACTTTTATGGATAGATGTTTGTGTCTGTCCACAAGCAGAGGAGCAGAAAGAAAGAAACGATAACGGCAAATCCTCACATTTTAATATAGCGACCTGTTGAGTTGTGTATGAGATCATTAGTAACTAGTTTTATGCACATGTCGGATGTCGTTAGTTTAGCTATAAATCTGTCTTCATAACATAGTGAGTCTCTATGTAATTATTTCATTTAATTCGTCATGAACACATTCAAACTAACAACTCACAATAAGAAGTTAAACACCACAGATGGCTACTGGAAGCACTGGTGAAGCGATTGGCTTTTAGGAACAGTCTATGGTAACACAAATTGAGTTTTTTATATGCACAGTGTCTGTAAAGTGCATGAGTAACTTACTACAGACCCTACACAAGAGTGAGAGAACTCGTGCATTTTTCATTCTGCATTGTTTTCATTACTGAATTCGTACTATGAATGTGCCCCAAACACTACCTGAAGTTAGAATGTTCTGTCTTGTATATGCCACAAGAACACTATGCTTGTATAGGAGATTCTGGTCCTGCATTATTTTCATTACTGAATTCATACTATGAATGTGCCCCAAACACTATCTGAAGTTGGAATGTTCTGTCTTGTATATGCCACAAGAACACTATGCTTGTATAGGAGATTCTGGTCCTGCATTGTTTTCATTACTGAATTCATACTATGAATGTGCCCCAAACACTACCTGAAGTTGGAATGTTCTGTCTTGTATATGCCACAAGAACATTATGCTTGTATAGGAGATTCTGGTCCTGCATTGTTTTCATTACTGAATTCATACTATGCATGTGCCCCAAACACTACCTGAAGTTGGAATGTTCTGTCTTGTATATGCCACAAGAACACTATGCTTGTATAGGAGATTCATGTCCTGCATTGTTTTCATTACTGAATTCATACTATGAATGAGCCCCAAACACTACCTGAAGTTGGAATGTTCTGTTTTGTATTTGCCACAAGAACACTATGCTTGTATAGGAGATTCTGGTCCTGCATTGTTTTCATTACTGAATTGATACTATGAATGTGCCCCAAACACTACCTATAGTTGGAATGTTCTGTCTTGTATGTGCCACAAGAACACTATGCTTGTATAGGAGATTCTGGTCCTGCATTGTTTTCATTACTGAATTCATACTATGAATGTGCCCCAAACACTACCTGAAGTTGGAATGTTCTGTCTTGTATATGCCACAAGAACATTATGCTTGTATAGGAGATTCTGGTCCTGCATTGTTTTCATTACTGAATTCATACTATGCATGTGCCCCAAACACTACCTGAAGTTGGAATGTTCTGTCTTGTATATGCCACAAGAACACTATGCTTGTATAGGAGATTCTGGTCCTGCATTGTTTTCATTACTGAATTCGTACTATGAATGTGCCCCAAACACTACCTGAAGTTGGAATGTTCTGTCTTGTATAAGCCACAAGAACACTGTGCTTGTATAGGAGATTCTGGTCCTGCATTGTTTACATTATTGAATTCATACTATGAATGTGCCCCAAACACTACCTAAAGTTGGAATGTTGTGTCTTATATATGCCACAAGAACACTATGCTTGTATAGGAGATTCTGGTCCTGCATTGTTTTCATTACTGAATTGATACTATGAATGTGCCCCAAACACTACCTAAAGTTGGAATGTTCTGTCTTGTATATGCCACAATAACACTATGCTTGTATAGGAGATTCTGGTCCTGCATTGTTATCATTACTGAATTCATACTATGAATGTGCCCCAAACACTACCTGAAGTTGGAATGTTCTGTCTTGTATATGCCACAAGAACACTATGCTTGTATAGGAGATTCTGGTCCTGCATTGTTTTCATTACTGAATTCATACTATGAATGTGCCCCAAACACTACCTGAAGTTGGAATGTTCTGTCTTGTATATGCCACAAGAACACTAGGCTTATATAGGAGATTCTGGTCCTGCATTGTTTTCATTACTGAATTCATACTATGAATGTGCCCCAAACACTACCTGAAGTTGGAATGTTCTGTCTTGTATATGACACAAGAACACTCCTTGTATAGGAGATTCTGGTCCTGCATTGTTTTCATTAGTGAATTCATAGTATGAATGTGCCCCAAACACTACCTGAAGTTGGAATGTTCTGTCTTGTATATGCCACAAGAACACTATGCTTGTACAGGATATTCTGGTCCTGCATTGTTTCATTACTGAATTCATACTATGAATGTGCCCCAAACACTACCTGAAGTTGGAATGTTCTGTCTTGTATATGCCACAAGAACACTATGGTTGTATAGGAGATTCTGGTCCTGCATTGTTTCATTACTGAATTCATACTATGAATATGCCGCAAACACTACCTGAAGTTGGAATGTTCTGTCTTGTATATGCCACAAGAACACTATGCTTGTATAGGAGATTCTTGTCCTGCATTGTTTTCATTACTGAATTCATACTATGAATGAGCCCCAAACACTACCTGAAGTTGGAATGTTCTGTTTTGTATTTGCCACAAGAACACTATGCTTGTATAGGAGATTCTGGTCCTGCATTGTTTTCATTACTGAATTGATACTATGAATGTGCCCCAAACACTACCTATAGTTGGAATGTTCTGTCTTGTATATGCCACAAGAACACTATGCTTGTATAGGAGATTCTGGTCCTGCATTGTTTTCATTACTGAATTCATACTATGAATGTGCCCCAAACACTACCTGAAGTTGGAATGTTCTGTCTTGTATATGCCACAAGAACACTATGCTTGTATAGGAGATTCTGGTCCTGCATTGTTTCATTACTGAATTCATACTATGAATGTGCCCCAAACACTACCTGAAGTTGGAATGTTCTGTCTTGTATATGCCACAAGAACACTAAGGTTGTATAGGAGATTCTGGTCCTGCATTGTTTCATTACTGAATTCATACTATGAATGTGCCCCAAACACTACCTGAAGTTGGAATGTTCTGTCTTGTATATGCCACAAGAACACTATGCTTGTATAGGAGATTCTTGTCCTGCATTGTTTTCATTACTGAATTCATACTATGAATGAGCCCCAAACACTACCTGAAGTTGGAATGTTCTGTCTTGTATATGCCACAAGAACACTATGCTTGTATAGGAAATTCTGGTCCTGCATTGTTTTTATTACTGAATTCATACTATGAATGTGCCCCAAACACTACCTAAAGTTGGAATGTTCTGTCTTGTATATGCCACAAGAACACTATGCTTGTATAGGAGATTCTGGTCCTGCATTGTTTTTATTACTGAATTCATACTATGAATGTGCCCCAAACACTACCTAAAGTTGGAATGTTCTGTCTTGTATATGCCACAAGAACACTATGCTTGTATAAGGGATTCTGGTCACAGCGTTCTTGCTTCAGTCTTGATATTGCTTACATTAAACGTAGTAATGTTAACAACAGACGTAGGAAAAAGGGCTGATGTTTCCCCAGTCTACACAAAACTCATCCTCTTATTGTGTCGTCCTTTCGGAAGGTCGATTCCAAATTTGCCTCCAACCGTCTCTATCTTCCCACGCTTTACTTCTTCTTAATTCTCCCCAGTCGTATCCTCTCGTAAATTAAATGTTGACAAACCAAACATGGTGGTTGCATCTAACAGTCGGATTTCACATATTTTTGGATAATACACATCTCGGTTTAGTATAATAGGATATTCAAGAGTTTTGTTTTGAAACATCCAAAATTGCAGTTGCTAGAGATTTTTAAATTTTCTTTACAGGTGAACTCCTACACCTAATGACTTTAGAACACAATAGATAATGGTCAAACTCCCGCCGCATCTGAAAACCTGTACACACAAATTTTCACAAAGATCGCTTGAATGGTTTAGAAGCCTATAAAGGTCAGACATTCATTTGTATATATATATATATATATATATATATATATATATATATATATATATATGTGTGGTTTTACATCATAGACATTATAGAAAAGAAAAGATTACACTGGCATGCTCATGTCAAAAGAATGTCAGAGCAAAGATTGCCTAAAATTGTTATGGATTGCATCCCAATGGAAAGGAGGAAGACCAAACAAAACTTGGATAGAAGGGATACAAGCAGCTATGAATATCCGAGGATTGGAGGAAAATCAATGGATGGACAGAGAGGAATGGCATTTGGTTTCTGGAAGATGGCGGCAGCTGCCATGATAATGGATGATGTGGTTTTAGAAAAAAACAGGTCTAAAACAGATCAGATTTTTAGGTTAAGACTGATTTTAGAAAAGAAATGGGAATATAATGGCACTGTACGTCAACTATACGTTGCCTTCAGGAAGGCATACGATTCAATTATGAGGGAGAAGTTAATATAGTATCCTGTTGGAGTTTGGAATTCCTAAAAAGTTACTTATACGAATGTGTCTAAATGGCACACAGTAGGGTGCGTGAGGCAAACAGTTTTCGGACACTTTTGAAATCCACAATCGGTTGAAGAATGGAGATGCACTATCTCCTTTATTACTTAATTTTGTGCTAGAGCATGCTATTAAATCTTTAGAGAATGAAGGCCTACAACTCAGTGGTATTAATAAGCCGTTAGTTTATGCCGATGATGTACTATTGGGCGATAGCGAGGAGATACTAAAGGCCAACACGCAAGCACTACTGAGTAATACTAAGAATTTGGGGATGGAAGTAAATATCAATAAAACTAAATATATGGTCACACATAGAAATTCCATTATATATTGGAAATGGACAGTTAGTGACAAATGAGGGAAATTATGAGGAAGTGGCTGAATTCAAATACCTAGGAACAATAATCACAAACAGGAATGAGATGCACAAAGAAATTAAACATAGGCTCAATTCTGGAAATGCATGCTATTATGCATTAGACTCTTGACATTCCAACTCCTTTCAAAAAACGTTAAACTGAAATATGTAAAACTATTATTCTACCAGTTATGTTATATGGGTGCGAAGCATGGACTCTTACTTTAAGGGAGGGAAGGAGATTGGGTATTTGAGAATAAAGTTCTTAGGAAAATTTTTGGACCAGACAGGTGAATGGAGAAGACTACGTAAGTGAACTACATGGTCTTTATAGGAAGCCAGATATGAGAACAGTTAAGCCATTGTAGACTGCAATGGGCAGGACATGTGGCATAAATGGGGAATGAGACATGCTTGGAAGCTTCTTGTAGAAAAACCAGAGGGAATACACAGTTAATAGACCAAGAATGAGGTGGGAGAATAACATTAACTATGATTTGAGGGAAGTAGATAATAGTGATTGGAAGACATTAGTTCAAAATAGGGATGTGTGGAGAGCTTATGTCCGTGTGGCCATGAACCTATGGGTTCGATAGTGCCAGTGAGTTAGTTATATAAATTCTCCTGGAGGATTTACTCCTTCGATTTCTACATCCTTAACCTATACACTGCTACGAACGGGTATATGCATTGGCAAAGCCGTGCTATGGGCGTGTATATCCATTCTCAACTTCAAACGCCTGCTAGTTATATAATACGTATTGCATTGCTTTCAAACTAAGCAGGCATATACTGCCATCTCTTAGGAACCTAAATAAACTTTTTCCATATTTCTCCGTGCATTGAGCAAGGAGGGTTTTAAAGGCTGGAAATATCTCAGCAGTGAAAAGGTTAAAATCAATTGACCCTGGCCAGGTTTGTACCTGTGACCTCATGGGACTAGAGGTTCCAGTCCACTTGCACAGTAGTAATTGCTGAAAGATCTTCTAACTAAAATGATTGTTTATTTGGTGGTTTGCTCAGTAAATTTGGACAAATAAATGAACTGACTCATCAGATGACCTAAGGCAGCTCAACCTGTTTGCACGTTTAGTCCATCAAGGAACACGTCCATTCATACTCTGCGGCTGGTCTGTAGCATTCACTTTACCTGAATACCAAGTTAATCTTGTACCAAGTTAGGTACTCGAGAGGCTCTTTTATAAATATATTCATTTAGCTGTCAATAGCTTAATAATCTCTGTATTTTTAGAGAATGGTGAACAGATAATAGAATAGTCATATTTGAAATATATGAAATGAATAATAAAAACATCAAATAGAATAAGTTTATTGAAATGTGGCATTGTTTGGCTAAACAGAGCATTTTGTTTTCAGTGAGCAACATAACCTCAAATAGTAAATTGCATTACGGTAAGATTGAAAATGAAGAGCTTGGGATCAGTGATCTATGCTGCATAACATTGAAACTGACATAAAACTTTCTAAACCAAAAATTATCACTGGAACAAAGAAATATATAACAAATATAGATGAATTAATTTGCCATCTGTTGACAGTACTTGAACAGTGATAAGAATGAATGCTCAGAGCTCTCCTTAATGTGGCATAGGACTGCTGTTCCAAAGCCCTTCAAACAAACTTGTCATTTATTACAAAGTACTGTAAAATGGAGTGAATACAATCACTTTTCAAGTGGGGCTTGAACCCAGGACCTTTGGCATTCTAGGCCAATACTCTGCCAATTGAGCTACCTGACCAAGTTCCAATCTATATATGAGAAAGATTTGCATTTAGATTGGAACTTGCTCAGGTAGCTCAGTAGGTAGAGGCTTTGCCTAGGAATCCAAAGATCCTGAGTTCAAGCCCCAGTCCGAATGTTTAGTTTTTCTCTTCAAACATGATTCATCCATCATCGAAATGTATGAAATGAAGAATAAAAACATCAGTATATTTGCCTAAATGACTTAATTAGTTGGTTTATTTATGCTGTGATCCTATCTGATTGAGAGTTGAGGTGAATAGGATCACATAAAAAGCAGCTAATTTGAAGTGCTTAAAGGAATAAATTTAAAAATGCTGTGGTTTTATACATGAACCACGTTTGTGACAGTTTCCCTTCCAGTTCTGGTCCCACTTTAGGCTTAGTTTCCAAGTCTGTTCATTGGACTCTCCTCGGTCTTTTCCCAATTGGTTTGTAAAACTTCAGAATTTTTGGTAGCATTTTATAGAAAAGTTCTAACCACTCAGTTCTGTAAGTTTCTATTTTTTTTACTAATACTGTAGTAATTTGTGGTTTCATAGCCTGATCATTTGTATCCTGCTATTTTTCACATATACTTCATCTCTCATCCTCTTATTCTTCAGACATCAGCTGCTCTCATTGTCCATTCAATTTTTTATGTCTAAAATAATAAAAATAGTGTAATGAAAAATAAAGTAATTTTTAATCAATTTGTAGTATTTCTTCAGTAACTTTACATATCAGATTCATGATATCTTAAACTCCATGGCACGACAACCTGGAAGGTCCTTGACCGGCCATCTGGCTGTACGACTCGCATCCACATGTGTTAATCAGAGGTAAATCATCCAGCCAATGTACTGGTGATATGTGGTCAGCATGTCGGGACCCCTGGAGTCACTACTTACTGTAGCTACCCAAATTCCTCACAAAGCTGGGTTGGGCACAGGTCTCATGCTGGTTGAAATTCTGTGAGAAAATTTCTTCCCCTGTGGGGACTTGAACCAGCAAAAGTCCCATAGCTCTGCACAGACATCTTGCCTTACCCACTAGGCTATGGCCTGGGAGTCATGATCTCAAGGCATTAATAATAAGAAATATGGAACGAAAATTAAAAACCAACTCATTTCAATAGCAAGAGATATCAAATCATATTTTTCAAAATTTATCTTCTTCCTTCCAAGTATTATGCCAAGTCCTGTTACGATCCTATAGAAAATTTTCCGATCCTTCTGGGAAATTCTCGTATAAGGCTTGAAGGCATAATAAGTCCCTTCGATTGGTTGCTGGCCAAAGGAAGGCAAGACCAGTGATGGGGTTGCCATTTTATAGCCTCTGGTCAGGCTTTTCTGGAGAAGAAAAGAAAATAAAGGAAAGAAGAAATGGAAGAAAGGAGAGACTCCCTAGCCCTTGGATGCCCTAATAGCATCGGGGTCGGAAAAAACAAGTTAATGAAGAGAGGTTAGATAGTAAAGTTAAGAGTGGAAAACTCAAGTAAATGAAAGAAATGTTTTGCTCAACTTGGCGACCTTGTGATCGCCATCCACATATCCCCTAGTTGAGGACCCCTGAGGTTGAGTAATGTCATGAAATGTGTATTTCGAATTGTATGTTTCTTTGTGTGCCAGTTGTAGTGGCACTTTTACCTGGTCCTAGAATAATCATTGATATTTGTTATTTGGACAGATTTTCCTTCTGTCCCTCTTAGCTCTTCTAAAAGTTGTAACAGAGATTGATCAATATTTTCATTTAGTTCTTTACGCCAACACTTGCTACTTCTTCAGATGGTGCCTTTGAATCACTTGTCTTGGTTTGAATAATATCCTAGATTTCTTAAATCCAGCCTTTTTCAGCTGTTTTAATCTCTTTATCAAGTAAAACTTCAGATACGACATGCAAACATGTTCTTAGGCACACAGCTTTATAGTTTTCTTCGGTCCTGTTTCCAATTTAATATTTTCCTCCAGCTCTGGTTTTAATGGCCTAAAAAAAATATCGCATCCATGTGCTTGTGTGAGGTGTGTTGAATTTGAGGGTAAAAAACCATTTCTAATTCCATTTTCTTCACATAGTGATAATGTGTCCACAAACAGGTGTGTTGAAATGTTGTTCCCAATCAGAATTTTGGTTGCAGTAAGTAAAATAAGCTACATTAGCACTAACATTACGAGGTTTTGTTAATGTGAATCTGGTACTTCCTACCTCATAAATATTTGTTTCCTTTGAAATATTTTGATATCTTGTCAATATTATCAGCTTTTCCAGACTGGTGAATTTGTCAGCCATGTATATAGGCTTACACCCCATCTTTTGGTTCATTGAAGAACTTCTAGATCAAATATTTTTCTCTGAAATTTCAAAGTTCATAATCCTATATTTTGTTCTTCTCCCAAACATTGAGGTCTTTACCGTTTGTTTTAATAATTTAGTGTTAAATTGATTTTGTTTTTCTGATCAGAAGTCGGGTAGCTACTGCAGATTTTTCTATTTTTTACATTTTTAATGTTATCTTCATCATTGGAATGAAATAACACATTTTTAATGTAAAACAAAAATAGAAAAATCAGCAGTAGCTGTCCACGTCTGGTCTGAAAAACAATTTAACACTAAATTATTCAAACAATTAGGAAACATAACTGTTCATAATTTCAGAGAAGATCTATATCTAGAAGTATTATGAATTTTAAAATTTCTGGGGAAAAAGATTTGATTTAAAAGTTCTTCTGTCAACCAAAACATGTACCAGGAATCAACATTCAGGACCAACGACATAAAATTATGGCTGGACAATTGATATGGTCAGCATAATGAAACGTGTAAATTCAAACACAAACGTTTGATAATCAATTGTGTTGTTTACTTGATGAAAATCCATATCTATTAAATAAAAATAAAACTTAGTTTTATTTGATTTTCGTATTTATTAAGATATAATTCAGTGACAGCTGTTTCGGTACACTGTACCTTCTTCAGACATGTTAACAAATTATGAATTGTTATTATAGTACATATCAACAGATCCAAGCAACAATACTACAATAATTTGTTTAAATTTTTAAATTTAACAAAGGCAATTCATTCGAATCAAGTTGAGAATTTAACAGTTTATTACTACTTTTCAATTTATTTATTTCTACAGCCTCCGAAAGGTCCAACTTCTTACCCTTATCACAAATATGTAAAATTTCAAAATTTGGATCAAAACTGATTAAATTGCAATAAGTGGTTAGCATATTTTGAATATTCTAAATTTGTTATATGCTCTCGTGTGTTCTTTATCTGAGTGATAAAAGGTCTACCAGTTTGTCCTATATAGACATTGTCACATGTGCTGCACTTCAATTTATATACACCTGATAATTTTTCTTTTTTTTATTTTGGTTTTATTGTTTTATTATATTTTGTAAAGTTTTATTAGTTTTAAATGCCACATTAATGTTCAACTTTTTAAAGTGTTTAGATATTAAAAAAAAAAAACTAAAACTTTAAAAAGTTGAACATTAATGTGGCATTTAAAACTAATAAAACTTTACAAAATATAATAAGAAACAATAAAACCAAAATAAATAAATAAAAATTATCAGGTGTATATAAATTGAAGTGTGGCACATGTGACAATGTCTATATAGGATAAACTGGTAACGTTTTATGTCTCGGAAAAAGGAACACACGAGAGCATATAACAGAAATTTAGGATATTCAAAATATGCTAACCACTTATTCCAATTTAATCAGTTTTGATCCAAATTTTAAAATTAAGAAGTTGGGCCTTTTGGAGGCTGTAGAAATAAATAAATTGAAAAGTAGTAATAAACTGTTAAATTCTCAACTTGATTTGAATGAATCGCCTTCGTTAAATTTAAAAGTTTAAATAAAATGATTGTTGTATTGTTGCTTAGATCAGTTGATATGTACTATAATAACACAATTCATAATTTAACATGTGTGAAGAAGGTACAGTGTACCGAAACAGCTGTCACTGAATTACGTCTTAATAAATATGAAAATCAAATAAAACTAAGTTTTATTTTTATTTAATTAACAAATATTTGAGTTAATGTGCATCAGATTCAACTTGCTTTTTCAGTAAAAAATGTAATTCTTAATATTCTAGGTGCTGTGTGCCAACAAAGCCAGTTCGGATGCTTCTATCCACCAGCCAGCACTTCCTACAGAAACTTCCTACACTAACTAAATTGATTACAATGACTATTTACAATGTTACTCTTGTTTGCTTACTAATGCATTTAGTGTGCAATTTATTTCCACATGCAGTTAGAGATCTTGTGTTGTGGGGGGGGGGCAGGACACACATTCTTTTTCAAATTTAATTTTGGGACAAAGTAATACCATGGGGTCAAAGTAACCTGTATGTACAGTATGACACATGATGTATCATAATTAAGCATGTCAAAGCTTATATTTCAAATTGTATTGTGTTTATGTTTGTCTACTGCTTTGTTGGGCTTATTTAAAATACTTGTAAATACTTGCAAATGATAAAATAAACAATTTATAAACAAATTAATTTCCTAATAACATGACTGATACTATAATACCCAGGTATAATCTCTCCATACATCCCTATCCTGGGCTAGTTTTCAATTATCCCCTTAAAAGTAACCTCTCATAAATCATGATTTAATCTTACTTATCGATGCCAAAATCACATGTGATTATACGTATTTTGACAGTTTTCCAGGAGAATTTTTTTTTCTTTACTTTGTCTGGTGATCTCAACCTTTATAGGAAAAATCACAAGGTTTAATTTAAATATCTAGTTAAAATGTTTAATTTCTAGTAGGTCTATGTGATGGTATCTCGACATAAAATCTTAGCGTAACATAATTGCTGTAACATCAGATAATGGTAAAGAGAAAAATGTTTGCCTGAACCCCAAACCTTGAGCTATACCTGCTGATGCTCTGACCACTGAGCTATACCTTATCCGCTCTTAGTGATCCTAAAATCAACAAATGCCAAATGTATCCTCCTGCCATTCATGCCACAATTACTGTCACTTTTGACAGGGAGAAGACTCAGCAGCAGAAGACTCAACACTTTGCCATTTTATTTCATGAGAATTGACTGAAGTATGACTCAAATGCATCACCCATATGTAATAAACTATTCTAAATTATAGTTATTGATTAGGTATATTTTAAAATATTTCCCATTTTCAATATTATTTTCATTCACAAAGAATAAGAAGTATCCAATTACTTATTTTAGGAAGTAATATTTTGAGGTTCTTTTAATAAAGTTTTATTCAGACTGGAAACATCTTACCTCACATGTTTGCCAGAATAACCAACAATAATTTGAGGTAAGATCTTTCCAGTCTCAATAAAAGTTAATAAGAGGTATATTCAGAGGAGATATTTTTAATTTAATGAAGGGAACTACTTATTGCTTCTACATCGTATGTCGGTGTCCATAACCAATGAAAAGTGAGCAGATCACATGGTTTTGTTTTGTCGAGGGTCACTTTAAGAGTGGACAGTCTTTAATTCAGGCTTCCTTCCCATCCAAGCACAAATCCTCTTTACCTTACTCTTTTGGCCCCACATTCAAATACAATGAATCATCATTCACAAATACACAATGAATGGCTTCTACATTAAGAAGACATGACACACAGCTATAGCATTATTTATTAAATTAATATTAAGAAGCTAAAGCTATTATTTTGAATAAAATAAGTAAATTAATGAACACAAACTATTGTAATTAGTGGTAAAGAGAGAATTTTTTCCCTGAACCATTGATTAATTCAGGCAAACATTTTTAAGTTATGTAGGTAGGAAATAACACTGAGGTTTATTTTAATTTTGTTTAGTTGTTTCTTGACTCACCTCATACTTCTTAACATCATTGCATATCTAGATTTCGTCACTGTATTTGTGACATTCTCAACTGAGTTGTGAATGTGAACAGCATAGAATGTCACAAATACAGTGACAAAATCTAGATCTGCGAGGGAGTTAAGAAGTATGAGGTGAGTCAAGAAACAACTAAAAATCAAATATTTTTCTCTTTATCACTGATTACAATAGTTTACTTAACTCATTAGCACTATCGAACCCGTAGGTTCAGGGTCGTGCCGTCAGTCTCCATACATCCCTATGCTGAACTGTTTTCCAATCATTCCCTATATAATCTACTTCCCTCAAATCATACTTGTTATTCTCCCACTTCATTCTTGGTCTATCAACTGGGCATTTTCCCTCTGATTTTCCTACAAGAAGCTTCCACCCACACCTTTTATATCCCATTTGTGCCCATCGCAGTCTAAGAGACTTGACAGTTATATCTGGCTTCTTATAAAGACCATGCAGTTCACCATCTGTCTGTTCATCTTCTTTGGTCCAAAAATTTTCCTAAGAACTTTATTCTCTAACAATTACGTACATTAATTTACTTACTTAGCTTCTTAATATTAATTGAAGTTTGTATTAATGAACAGCTTCTCTCCTGAAATACAATGTTATAACGCATTCATATACAGGATGGATGTAATAAAAGTGCACTATTTAAAGATGTTATATTACAATAAAACGTGAATCTTCCGATGTGTTTATTATTAATTTATTACTTCTTACTGAAGGATGAGTTATATTTGAAGATAAAAATTATACGATCACTTCAGGATTCGAACCCAGGGCCTTTGATTTTCATTTCGTGATTAACCCCACAGTTAATGAAATATGATCATTTTACAATGTTGCAACAGTACACAATATTGATAGATTCTTGTAACAGCTGTTGTGGGAGCCATGATTGGAAGACCACATCTTACCCATGGCTCAGTGTTGCAACATTTATCTGTTGTACTCCAAAAGTCACAAGTTTTCACTTATTTTGCATGAGAACTATACATTTTATTGCAAAACTGCAGGGGATCAAAACATTCCTGTTTTTTGCCTTTAATTATCTAATTAAATATTACAGCTCAACTGCACTTCTACTAGCGCTTGATTTTTCAGTTATATTGTTGTAAACTATAGCTCTTCTTCTATTTACTAACATGATTTAATATTTTAAACTTTTTCAAACAATTTTTATAACATTATTAGACAATTTTGAAGTACTTATTTAAATATGCAAATCAGAATATTACGACAGTTTTTTTTTAATGACACTGTTAGACAATATTGTGATGCTATTTTCTCCACAGAGTATATAACTTAGTCTAGGATTTTTCTATCACGGTTTTGAGTTATCGCTGGTTGGATCAGTGTTAGGGAGTGATAAGTGTACATCCATTTTAATAAATGTTTCGTAATTTTAATATTATTAATCTATTTTTTAACATAGATTTGGGGATTTATTGCAAATATTGGTCATTTAAATTTCATAGCAATGGATAGTAATAGAGGATGATAATCGATATGTGGTTCGATTGCAGTTTATCGCTGGCTCTATTATCTCCGGCGCATGCACACTGTTGTTTTATAGGACTTTGAAAATATCTCACGCTAGTTTAAGTGCAGTTTTTCCAATATTAGACCTGCATAACAAATTAAGCAACTTTTAAAGTTTAGGGAGAAACATCGTTTTGAAGAAAAATATATCTCAAGATGTTCCTTAAACTTTTATTGTACATTATTAAAATAAATGCACTTATATTACTTCCACCCTGTATTATATTTCTCAGTGAAGTTAACTCCATATTTAGATGAAATCGTGGAAATCACCAGTGTGACTCAAGACCAAATATATTTAACAGCTGGCAAGTTTAAGGTAAGTGGAAGAAATCAGCCAATCATACAGTGAGTTAAGAAATGCCTACAACTGGATGCACTTTATAATTTTTTAAAACTTAATTCGGTTTTCCCTAAATATTAAATTAATAAAAATATATAATCAATTGAGTTGGTGTTACTTGATGAAAATCCATATTTATTAATTAAATAAAAATAAAACGTAGTTTTATTTGATTTTCATATTTATTATATAATTCAGTGACAGCTGTTTCGGTACACTGTACCTTCTTCAGACATGTTAACAAATTATGAATTGTGTTCCAACTGATCTAAGCAACAATACAACAATATATATTTAAATTTTTAAATTTAACAAAGGGGATTCATTTAAATCAAGTTGAGAATTTAAGTTTTTTACTACTTTTAAACTTATTAATTTCTACAGCCTCCAAAAGATCTAACTTCTTACCCTTATCACAAATATGTAAAATTTCAAAATTTGGATCGAAACAATGATTAAATTGGAATAGGTGGTTAGCATAGTTTGAATTTTCTAAATTTCTGTTATATGCTCTCATGTGTTCCTTTATCTGAGAGATAAAAGGTCTACCAGTTTGTCCTATATAGACATTGTCACATGTGCCACACTTCAATTTATATACACCTGATAATTTTTCTTTTTTTATTTTGGTTTTATTGTTTTTTATTATATTTTGTAGAGTTTTATTAGTTTTAAATGCCACATTAATGTTCAACTTCTTAAAGTGTTTAGATATTTTATTTG
The DNA here is from genome assembly GCA_030220185.1 of Diploptera punctata. NCBI lineage: Eukaryota > Metazoa > Arthropoda > Insecta > Blattodea > Blaberidae > Diploptera > Diploptera punctata. The sequence continues at coordinate 18,891 of JASPKZ010001413.1, read as the reverse complement.
AAAGTGGGCCTATGTATGACATTATGACATATTTCTTATTGTTTTCTTTGGGTAAAGGAAAAACTTTGTTAATTGCTTTTTTGTAATTAATCTTCTTAATTAAACATTCTATAATTTCAGGGTCGTATCCATTATTAACAGCCAATTGTTTAATAATATTCAATTCATTATTATATTCCATTATTATATTATATTATATTAATTAAGAAGATTAATTACAAAAAAGCAATTAACAGTTTTTCCTGTACCCAAAGAAAACAATAAGAAATATGTCGTAATGTCATACATAGGCCCACTTTCAAATAAAATATCTAAACACTTCAAAAAGTTGAACATTAATGTGGCATTTAAAACTAATAAAATTCTACAAAATATAATAAAAAACAATAAAACCAAAACAAAAAAAGAAAAATTATCAGGTGTATATAAATTGAAGTGTGGCACATGTGACAATGTCTATATAGGACAAACTGGTAGACCTTTTATATCTCGGATAAAGGAACACATGAGAGCATATAACAGAAATTTAGAAAATTCAAACTATGCTAACCACCTATTCCAATTTAATCATTGTTTCTATCCAAATTTTGAAATTTTACATATTTGTGATAAGAGTAAGAAGTTAGATCTTTTGGAGGCTGTAGAAATTAATAAGTTTAAAAGTAGTAAAAAACTGTTAAATTCTCAACTTGATTTAAATGAATCAGCTTTGTTAAATTAAAAAAAATTAAATAAATATTGTTGTATTGTTGCTTAGATCAGTTGGAACACAATTCATAATTTGTTAACATGTCTGAAGAAGGTACAGTGTACCGAAACAGCTGTCACTGAATTATATAATAAATATGAAAATCAAATAAAACTATGTTTTATTTTTATTTAATTAATAATAAAAATATGCTTGGAAGATGCAGGATGAAGTTACCTGACTTCTACATCAAGAATTGATTGAATCAGGGAGACGCATCATTGTACAATATCACTTTAAGAGTGGGCTTAAATACAGGGTGTAAAAACATTCCTTGAGAGTTTGTAGATGAGGTAAAACAAAACTCTTTTGTCATGTGAAAACACATTTGACAGGTTCTCCGTTTCCCCGCTAGGGTTCCTTGTAGGGTCGATAATTTCACGAAGAAATGTGAGGTAATTTCCTACAAGTCAGTTAGTTAGCAGATACAGACCAATCAGATGATCCTGAACAATACCAGCCCACACACTTACGGTAAAACTGTGTTGATGGTGGAATACATGACATGGCTATTGCAAATGTCTCAATCCAAAACTTCAAAATTGAGTTTTCCAAGAATATAGTTTTCTTTTTCCAAAAAATGTCAATTTTTCGAAATTTCAAAAACTGCGAAAAAATAACTACAGGGTGTATTCGGGATTTATAATGAAAAAAATCCGGTCTAAATCCAAATTTCAAAATTGAGTTTTCCAAGACTGTAGTCTGTTTCTCCAAAAAAAAATCAATTATCGAAACTTCAAAAACTGCAAAAATACTATCTAGAGGCTGTGTCTCGGATTTATAATGCAAGAAATCCGGTCTAAATCCAATATTTCAAAATTAAGTTTACCTTGTGTTTTTTCAAAAAATGTCAAAATTTTCGAAACTTAAAAACCTGCAAAAATGCTATCTAGAGGGTGTGTCCGGGATTTATAATGCAAAAAATCCGGTCTAAATTCAAAACTTCAAAATTGGGTTTCTCAAGACCATTATGTTTGTGATTTTCCAAAAAAAAGTCAAAATTTTCGAAATTTCAAAAACTGCAAAAATACTAACCACAGAGTGTTATAATGCAAAAAATCCGGTTTAAATTCAAAATTTCAAAATTTAGTTTTCCAAGACAAGTCTTTGTGTTTTTCCAAAAAATGTCAAAATTTTCGAAATTTCAAAAACTACATAAGAGCTATGTAGAGGGTGTATCCGGGATTTATAGTGCAAAAAATCCGGTCTAAATCCAAAATTTCAAAATTGAGTTTTTCCAAAAATGTCAATTTTCGTAATTTAAAAAAACTGCAAAAATACTATCTAGAGCAGTGGTACTCACTAGAAATTACAAGAGAGCCAACTATAAGGAACCATATCCGTTCGAGAGCCGCACCAAATATTCACAGTTCTCAGTCTTGGTAACACGCAGCTTTTTTTTTTTTTTTACATTTATGGACAAAACTCAATTACTGATTAGTCATTTAATTTTTGTTAATAATTAACTGTTCATCATCATCATCATCATCATGAACAAATTCGTTTTAGGCCATGTGGCCTGTACGGTAAACCTAGCGAAGATGGTCTTGATCTTTCCACCGATGTTTTGGTCTTCCTTGGTCCCTATGTCCAGTTGGGGTATATTGGAATGCCAATTTTGGAAGTATATTTCTTGCGATTCTTCTCAGATGATTTTTCCATTCTTGTTGGTATCTTTGGATATCTTCATTTAAACTTGCTACTCCAAGTTTTCCTCTGATAGTAGTGTTCCTTTGGTGATCCAGTCTATTAACTCCTAACAATAATCGTAAGAAGCGCATTTGGCTTACTTGAAGTTTATGAGAGTTTCTTTTATTTAAAATCCAAATTTCACTTCCGTATTTTAGAGCAGCTTTTGATGAACTGTTCATTATTATTATTATTATTATTATTATTATTATTATTATTATTATTATTATCATCATCATCATTATAGTACTGTACATAATTTTAAGGCAACTTATAGTTGTGTAGATTACTGCTGTGAAGTTGATGGTCGAACTCTGCTACTCCCCTGCACAATTTTGTCAATACGAGCTGGTTGATTTGCCACACATATCCGCAGCAGGTTTTCCAAGTTCACATTGGTGAGACAAGATCTATGTTTACCCTTGATGAACTTTATCTTACTGAAAGTCATTTCACAAAGATACGTTGATCCAAAAAGGCACAGAATTGTGTATGCACATGACACCAAGTTTTCGAACTGTTTTTCTGGAACTGTATTCCAAAACTCTAAAATTGAATTCGTTTTTCGTTTCTCTTCAAAAATACCTTCCAGTTCTGAATCCTGCTGGAGATCAATAAGTTAATTTTTTAGATTTCTAATCTAAGGACCAAAAATTAAGAATCCAGTTACATCTGTTGTTATTGACCAGGAATTTTCAACTAATCGAAATGGGTTTCGAAACCTTCTAAAATCATCAAATCTCGCGCTGAAATCATGGTGTAGTACAGTGAGCAATTCTATGAAGGGTTGCAAGTTTATTTCTTCCTCTGAATATTCTTCAATAAGATGTTGGAAACATGGGAAACGAGTGAAATCATTATTACTAAGTTCTTCTGTATACATTTTTAAATTTTCTTCTAAAGAAAAAATTGCACTTGTGAGCTGAGTAATAAGTTTATTTGTACCTTGCATTTTAATTTGGACATCATTCAGTATTCCTGTTACGTCAGGCAGGATGCCAACTTTTAACCACCATGAAGAAGAGTCTAGTTCAGGGTATTCTTTATCTCCTTCACTTAAAAAGAGTTTTATTTCATGCGAAGATTAAAAAATCATTCCAAAACTCTTCCTTTACTGAGCCACCTGACCTCACTGTAATAAATAACACCATCACACAGTGAATTAAGCTCTTTGAGAAATTCTGTGAATTGCCTATGGTTTAGTTCACGTGATCTAATGAAATTAACAATGTTAATTACTTTCTTCATCACAGATCTGAAAGTTTCGTCAAATTTAGCAGCAAGATTTTCTTGATGTAAAATGCAATGGTATGTTAATAAGTGGTCTCTATTTAAATTTTTTCAGCAGAGAAATGAATCCTGTATGACAACCTACCATTGAGGGACAACCGTCAGTGCACACTGATAAGTTTGTTTAGGTCAATTTTGTATTTGTCAAAAAAAATATTTAACTGCTTGAATGTCTGACCCGTCATAGGTATTACAGTTAAAAATTCTTCCTTTATAATCCCTATCATATTACGATATTTAACAAATAAAAACAACTGAGAGGTGGAACTAATATCTGTGGACGAATCCAGAGCGAGGCTGCAATAGTCACATTCACGAATTTCATCGAGAGTAGAAAGGAGCATGTCTACAGACATTTCGTTAACTCTCCTAACACAAGTAGAATCGGAAAGTTGTAACTTTTGTATGTCACCTTTTATCTGTTTTGTATTTTGGAATTTAGAAAATAATGTGTCACAAACGACTAGAAAACGCTCCTTAAAAATCTCTACATCGGCAAACGGTTTCATTTTGCGTGCTAAAATTTCTGCTACTTGATATGATGCTTTTGTTATCAATTTATTTTCACTTACAGTATCCAACATCATTTTCCGTTCAAACACTATTGACATTTTTAATGTTTTTAGTTTTTCTGCTCTCAATTTAGAATCTTTAGGATATTTGCACTCAAAATTTGAATGCACCGTTTTATAATGCCTATTAAGATTAAATCGTTTATAACCTTGAACTACGTCTCGACATAATAAACACATCGCACTGCCTTCCTTTTTAGCAGGTATGAAGAAAAATTCATGCTCCCAAGTATCTTGAAAAACTCTTCCTTCATCTTAGAGTTTTCTATTTTTCCCTTTCGAAAAAACACCAGTCATTATTAAACACTGAAATTCACTTCACTTCACTTCAACTGATTAGGTAACACACAGTTTCCAGTCGCTTGTTCATAGAAACTAAATTGTATAATATTTCATTGGGAAAGATTCGGACGACAATGTAGAAGTTTAAACGGTTTTAAAAACAAACGTACACATATTCAAAACCAATAACACTAGCCAGGACATTGCATTGCATTGTTGAACACGTGCGGTACTGTACTGCTCGGAATGACACAGGGATATCCAAAGTTTTGTAGAATTTCAATAAAGATATTGTTTTATTCTTACAATTTAAAATTTAAATGTAATGTAATGAAGGTAAAATTATTCCAAGAACAGCATGCGGACCGCGGGCCGCGTAATGATCACCGTTGTTATAGGGGCACTAATGCTTTGTTAATATATATAAGTTAGGTCAATTCCAATCCTTAGTTTCCGAGAAAATAGTGTTTTTATGATTTATCATCACTTATACAGGATGATGATAATTTTAGTAGCTATTCATACATACTTTATTCTAAACTATAGGGGCACTAATGCCTTGTTAATATATATAAGTTAGGTCAATTCCAATCGTTAGTTTCCGAGAAAATAGCGTTTTTATGATTTATCATCACTTATACAGGATGATGATAATTTTAGTACCTATTCATACATACTTTATTCTATACTATAGGGGCACTAATGCATTGTTAATATATATATAAGTTAGGTCAATTCCAATCGTTAGTTTCCGAGAAAATAGTGTTTTTATGATTTATCATCACTTATACAGGATGATAATTTTAGTACCTATTCATACATACTTTATTCTATACTATAGGGGCACTAATGCTTTGTTAATATATATATAGTTTAGGTCAATTCCAATCGTTAGTTTCCGAGAAAATAGCGTTTTTATGATTTATCATCTCTTATACAGAATGATCCCTCCTTGGTATCTTTACCTTGTCGTGATGGAGTGGCTTACGTGCTTAAATGATCCTGAGAGCTATGCCGGCGGTAGCATTGCTGCCGATAGGGTTACCCATGCCGGACTGGTGGAAGGTGATAAGCAAGACGAAAAAAGTACCTTGGGCGAAAGAGTGACGATCTTTCACCGTGAAAATACAACCGTTAAGAAATGCGGACATGGGTTCATCTGGGGTAAAATTTTCCGGAGGTCAAATAGTCCCCCATTCGGTTCTCCGGGCGGGGACTACTTCAGGGAACCCATGCCAAAGGCTCAAACACAGGGACATGTTCCTAGGAACATGGAATGTTAGGACTTTATACAATAGCGGGGCACTAGATATATTAACGCGAGAATTAGATAAATCGCCCTTGGATATAGTCGCTTTACAGGAACATAGGTGGCCAGGAGTAGGTAGTCAGGAATCAGGAAGCTTTGCATTATACTACGGGGGTGCAGAAAGACCTGCATTTTGGAACGGGGTTTTCAGTCAGGAGGAGGATCCTATCCGCTATCCGAGATATTAAGTTTGTTAGTGATAGGGTATCATACATAATTCTAAAGGGTAAACGACATGATTTTATAATTGTAAATGTACATGCCCCCACAGAAGATAAAGATGACAAGATCAAGGATGAGTTCTATGAAGAATTAGAATGCTTATTTGATAGCCTTTCACGATATCATATGAAAATTGTCTTAGGAGATTTTAATGCAAAAGTGGGGCGGGAAGATATATTCAAACCAACAATAGGCAAATTCAGTCTTCATGAAGATAGTAACGACAACGGGGTTAGATTAGTCACATTTGCCACATCAAAGAATCTCATTGTTAAGAGCACAACATTTCAGCATAAGGATATTCATAAATACACCTGGACGTCCCCAGATGGAGAAACTCGGAACCAGATAGATAATGTATTAGTGGATAAACGCTGGCACAGTAGCATCATCGATGTTAGATCAGTTACAGGGACAGACTGCAATTCGGATAATCATCTGGTCAGGGTGAAAATCAGACAACGGCTATCACTTATGAGAGGAACAAACGCTAAAGATGATTCTGTAAAATATGAATTAAAAAACTTGAAAAAATGATGAAATGCGGCAAGAATACCAAATCAAAATTGCTAATAGATTTGAAGTACTGGAATCTTCAGATGACAATGTGGCAAACGAAGAAGAAACTGATATAAATAAAGAATGGGAGGCTATAAGAGATACTATTAAATTGTCAGCATCAGAAAGCATTGGTTGTTTAAAAAAGAGGAAAAACAAGAAATCGTTTGATGATGAATGTGCCGACCTTGTAAAGAAAAGAAAGGTAGCAAAAATGAAATAGTTACACGAGCCAAATGAGGTAAATTTAGAGCAATTGGGTAGTGTTAGACGGGAAACCACCAAGTTACTAAAGAGTAAAAAGAGGGAATATTTGAGAGAGAAGATTAATGATCTTGAAATGAATGCAAAAAATAGGAACATTAGAGAATTATATCAGGGTATTAGTATAGAGAAGAAAGGGTTTCAGGCTAGAACAAACATAATTCGGAATGAAAATGGGTATATGATTGCAGATTCTAGGAGTATATTAAATAGATGGAAAAGTTACTTTAATCAGCTATTAAATGTACATACAGAACAGGACATTGAGGAGGATAAGTTACAGACAGCAGAAATGCTAGTCGCAGAGCCAAGTGCATTAGAGGTTGAAATGGCAATTGAAAAATTGAAGATGTATAAAGCATCAGGTTCAGATGAGATCCCAGCAGAACTGATAAAATCAGGGGGAGAAAAATGTATGGACAAGATACGCTGGTTGCTTAGTATGATTTGGGAAAAAGAAGCTCTTCCAGATGAATGGAAGGAATCAATTATCGTACCAATTTATAAGAAAGGAGATAAAACTGATTGCAACAACTACAGGGGCATCTCATTACTTTCAACTTCGTACAAAATTCTAACAAATATATTAGTAAGCAGACTTACTCCCTATATTGATGACATTCTAGGAGATCATCAATGTGCATTTACAAGAAACAGGTCTACAACAGATCAGATTTTTAGTATAAGATAGATTTTAGAAAAGAAATGGGAATATAATGGTACTGTACATCAACTATATGTAGATTTCAAACAAGCATATGATTCAATTAAGAGGAGAAGTTATATAGTATCCTGCTGGAGTTCGGAATTCCTAAAAAGTTATACTTATACGAATGTGTCTAAATGGCTCAAAGAGTAGGGTGCGTGTAGGCAAACAGTTTTCAGACACTTTTGAAATCCAGAATGGGTTGAAGCAAGGAGATGCACTATCTCCTCTACTATTTAATTTTGTACTAGAGCATGCCATTAAATCTTTAGAGAATGAGGAAGGCTTACAACTGAATGGTATTAATAAACTATTAGTTTATGCTGATGATGTAATACTACTGGCCGATAGCGAGGTGATACTAAAGGCCAACACGCACACACTATTGAGTAACACTAATAAATTAAGACTGGAAGTAAATATCAGTAAAACTAAATATATGACCACACGTAGAAATTCAGTATATAATAGAAATGGACAGCTAATGACAAATGAGGGAAATTTTGAGGAAGTGGCTGAATTCAAATACCTAGGAACAATAATCACAAATAGAAATGAGATGCACAAAGAAATTAAACATAGGCTCAATTCTGGAAATGCATGCTATTATGCATTGCAGAAACTTTTGATGTCCCAACTCCTTTCAAAAAACGTTAAGTTGAAAATATATAAAAATATTATTCTACCAGTTATATTATATGGGTGTGAAACATGGACTCTTACTTTAAGGGAGGAAAGGAGATTACGAGTATTTGAGAATAAAGTTCTTAGGAACATTTTTGGACCAAAGAGAGATGAACATACAGGTGAATGGAGAAGACTACATAACAATAAACTACATGGTCTTTATAGGAAGCCAGATATAATAACAGTTAAGTCTCGTAGACTACAATGGGCAGGCCATGTTGCACGTATGGGGAATGTAATACGTGCATGGAAACTTCTTGTAGGAAAGCCAGAAGGAAAACGCCCAGTTGGTAGACCAAGATTGAGGTGGGAGAATAACATTAACTATGATTTGTGGGAAGTAGATTACACAGGGAATGATTAAAAGCATTAGCTCAGGATAGGGATTTATGGAGTGCTTATGTCCGCGCGGCCATGAACCTACGGGTTCAATAGTGCCAGTGAGTAAGTAAGTAAGTATACAGAATGATAATTTTAGAAGCTATTCATACATACTTTATTCTATACTATAGGGACACTAATGCATTGTTAATATACACTGCTCAAACAAATTAGGGGATATTGTAGAATAACCTATTAAGACTATGTTTTTTGGAATAGTATTAGATGCAATCACTTTCTATTACTCCAAGATAATGTAAATAAGAGTTTGAAGTTGTTACGTAACCTCGGTACCACACCAGAGGGCAGTGTCTGTACTGTTGATGTGAAAGGGTGGTGTGGGGGTGAATGTTTTGTTGCTGTTTTTAAATCCAGTCCAGTTTTCAGTTAGTGAATGACTTGCCTTAGGGACAGTGATGCCTCGTCAACGTGATTTACCTGAACCAATGCCTTGGAGGGCCATAGGAAGGATGGAAGCTGGACAGACATAACAAGAGTTGGCACAAGCCATTGGGGTGTCTCAAAGCGTGATTTCCAGACTTTGGAATCATTTTCAAAGAACATACTGTTCACAGAAGAGCCGGACAGGTCGACCAAGGGCAACAACAGCAAGGGATGACCGTTACCTCTTGTTAACAGCCCGTCGGAATAGACAGCAGAATGCAACTCAACTGCGAAATACACTTCACACAGCAACAGGACGCAGGGTGTCAACTCAAACTGTCCCTAATCGACTGCATGGAAGTGGTCTCTATGCCCATAGGCCCATGGTGTGTACCAGGTTAACTCCGCAACACCGTAGAGATCGCAGAAACTGGGCGGAGGAACATCGTGGGTGGAGGCATGCTGAATGGAGATCAGTTCTTTTTTCTGGTGAGTCGCGATTCAACGTAGAATGTGATAGTCGGCGTGTATTCATCTGGAGAGAAAAAGGGACACGAAACAATCCAGCTTTTGTACGTGAAAGATCCCCAAATGGTGGCGGTGGATTGGTGGTGTGGGCAGGAGTCAGTAGTGGTGGACGTACGGACCTCTACGTCACCCAAGGTGGTACTTTGACTGCGGTAAGGTATAGAGATGAGATTCTCAGACCTTTTGTCGTGCCTTATGCTGGTGCCATAGGTGATTCTTTTCTTTTATGGACGATAATGCACGACGCCACAGAGCTGGCTTGGTGGACGACATGCTGGAAGTGGAGGGTATCGAGCGTATGCAATGGCCAGCTTCCTCCCCGGACTTAAATCCGATTGAGCATGTGTGGGCTGCATTAGGCAGGCTCATTGCAGGCAGACCAGCACCTCCCACAACTCTTCCAGAGCTGCACATTGCTCTTATGGAAGAGTGGCCACGTATCCCCCAAGAACTCATTGCTAACCTCATTGCATCAATGCCACACAGGTGTGAGGCAGTGCTGGCCGTTCGAGGAGACCATACACCATACTAAAGAAACATTTTCACCCATGTTAATGTTGCTTTGTTTGTTTGCCATATTCCTAATCAGGATCTCTTTGACATCTGGTGTGGTACAGAGGTTACGTAATGACTTCAAAATCTTGTTTACATTCTTTTGGAGTAATAGAAAGAGATTGCATCTAATACTGTTCTAAAATCATAGTCTTAATAGGTTATTCTACAATATCCCCTAATTTTTTTGAACAGTGTATATACTTTAGGTCAATTCCAATCGTAGGTTTCCGAGAAAATAGCGATTTTATGATTTAGCATATGTTATACAGGATGATAATTTTAGTAGCTGTTAATACATACTTTTGTTATTCTGTAGGGGCACGAATGCATTGTTAATATATATATATATATATATATATATATATATATATATAATTGAGATCAATTCCAATGGTTAGTTTCCGAGAAAATATGCGTTTTTATGATTTCGCATCTCTTATACATGGATGATAATTTTAGTACCTATTCATACATATTTCATGTTATACTATAGGGGCACTAATGCATTGATAATATATATATAATTTAGGTCAATTCCAATGGATAGGTTCCGAGAAAATTGCGTTTTTATGATTTACTATCTCTTATACAGGTTGATAATTTTAGTAGCTATTCGCACATACTTTGTTATACTATAGGGGCACTAATGCATTGTTAATACAGGCCCTATATAATTTAGGTCAATTCCCATGGATAGTTTCCGAGAAAATAGCGTTTTTATGATTAGCATCTCTTATACAGAATGATAATTTTAGTAGCTATTCATATATTCTTTACGTTATACTGTAGGGGCACGAATGCATTGTTAATATATATATATATATATATATATATATATATATATATATATAATTGAGATAAATTCCAATGGTTAGTTTCCGAGAAAATAGCGTTTTTATGATTTAGCATCTCTTATACAAGATGATATTTTTAGTAGCTCTTCATATATACCAACCAATAATAAGACCAATCATATGTTATGGAGCTGAAAGCTCAGTACTGAAAGCAGCAGATAAATTAAGACTATTAACGTTTGAGGGGAAAATATTTAGAAGAGTGCTAGGTCCAGTAAAGGAAAATGGAACTTGGAGGTTAAGAAGGAATAACGAATTATACCTTAAGAATAATGAAGAAAATATAGTTAGTTTCATCAAATCCAAAAGATTACAATGGTTCGGACATACACTAAGAATGCCAAAAGGAAGATTGCCGAATGATATTTTAAATTGGAAGCCACAGGGAACAAGACCAAGAGGAAGACGCAACGATCGATGGGAAGATGATGTAATTGAAGATTTAAGATAGATGGGGATTTTTTATTTGAAATCTACTGCACAAGATAGGAAGAAATGGCGTAAACTAGTTGAAAAGGCCAAGACATTCCACTGGAAGTCGTAGAACCTGACGAAGAAGAATATTCATACATACTTTGTTTTACTATAGGGGCACAAAATGCGTTGTTATTATATGTAACATAGGTCAATTCCAATGGATAGTTTCCGAGAAAATAGCGTTTTTATGATTTAGCATCTCTTATACAGGATAATAATTTTAGTACCTATTCATACATACTTCATGTTATATTATAGGGGCACTAATGCATTGTTTATATGTATAATTTAGGTCAATTCCAATGGTTAGTTTCCGAGAAAATAGCGTTCTTATTATTTACCATCTCTTATACAGATGATAATTTTAGTAGCTATTCATACATACCTTTTGTTATACTATAGGGGCACTAATGCATGGTTAATATATATGATTTAGGTCAATTCCAATGGTTAATTTCCGATTTTTTGGAAAATCAGAAAGGCTATTGTCCTGGAAAACTCAATTTTGAAAGTTTGTATTTATACCGGATTTTTTGCATTATAAATCCCGGATACAGCCTGTAGATAGTAATTTTGCTGTTTTTGTAATTTCCAAAATTTTGACATTTTTTGAATAAAACAAAGATTATAGTCTTGGAAAACTCAATTTTGAAATTTTGGATTTTGACCGGATTGTTTGTATTATATATCCCGGATACACCCTCTAGATAGTATTTTTGTAGTTTTTGAAATTTGGAAAATTTTGACATATTTTGGAAAAAGACAAAGACTATTGTCTTGCAAAAACTCAATTTTGAAATTTTGTATTTAGACCGGAATTTTTACATTATAAATCCCGGATACACCCTCTAGATAGTATTTTTGCAGTTTTTCAAATTTCGAAAATTTTGACTTTTTTGGAAAACAAATATTTGGTAAACTCAATTTTGAAATTTTGGATTTAGACAGGATTTTTTGTATTATAAATCTCGAATACATCCTCTAGATAGTATTTTTACAGTTTTTCAAATTTTGAAAATTTTTGACATTTTTTTGAAAACTCAATTTTGAAATTTTGGATTTAGGCCGGATTTTATGCATTATAAATCCCGGATACACTCTCTAGATAGCAATTTTGCAATTTGTGAAATTTCGAAAATTTTTACATTTTTTGGAAAAACACAATGGTTATATTATAGTCTTGGAAAACTCAATTTTGAAATTTTGGATTTAGGCTGGATTTTTTGCATTATGAATCCCGAATACATCCTCTAGATAGCATGTTTGCAGTTTATTGAAATTTCGAAAATTTTGACATTTTTTGGAAAACTCAATTTTGAAATTTTGGATTTAGACTGGATTTTTTTTTTGCATTATAAATCCCGGTACACCCTCTTGATAGTACTTTTGCAGTTTTTGAAATTTCGAAAATTTTGACATTTTTTGGTAAAACACAGACTCAATGAGAGAGAGAGAGAGAGAGAGAGAGAGAGAGCCTTTTTTCTTCAAAAGAAAGGAAATACATTTGCATTTATATTGCGCACGGGTCTGCTTGGCCGTACGTGCATTATTTTTCATGAAAAAAAACTAAATATAATATAAACAAGTCTTGGAAAACTCGATTTTGAAATTTTGGATTTAGACAGGATTTTTTGCATTGTAAATCCCGAATACATCCTCTAGATAGTATTTTTGCAGTTTTTGAAATTTCGAAGTTTTTGACATTTTTTGGAAAAACACAAAGGCTATAGTCTTGGAAAACTCAATTTTGAAATTTTGGATTTAGACCGGATTTTTTTTTCATTATAAATCACGGATACAGCTTCTAGATAATATTTTTGTAGTTTTTGAAATTTGGAAACTTTTGACATTTTCTGGAAGAACACAGACTACCGACTTGGAAAACTGATTTTTGAAATTTTGGGTTTAGACCAGATTTTTTGCATTATAAATCCCGGATACACCCTCTAGATATTATTTTTGTAATTTTTGAAATTTCGAAAATTTTGACATTTTTTGGAAAAACACAAAGACTGTTTTTTTATACAAATGCAGGGGACTTGACAGAAGTCATTGTCCATAATTATGAGAAAACAAAAATATATACAGTAAATTAATACAATAGAACATTATAGCAAAACAGAATGTTTGGCTCTTGCTTCCCAGTATCTATCCTTCAGCGTAGCAGAGTGAAGTGCCTGACACTGTAGCAGGTGGTTTCTGTCCATGTTCGTGTTCGTGGAGCACAGTGGGCAATGAAGACTTCTGTAGATTCCAATCCGATGTAGATGAGCTGCAAGACAATCATGTCCTGTGTTTAGTCGAAAATATGCTACAGCTTCCTTTCGAGGTGCATCTGGTGTAGTGTGTATGGTGTTTTTCCACTGTTTTTCTTGAATTCGGGGCTGAAGATTGGTTGAGAATGTGTTTTTTATCATTTGTTTGATACAGTTTATTGCTGAGTGATAGGATGTGTTTAAAGTAGGTTGCTGTAAACACATTGCTCCTCGTTTTGCCAGCATATCGGCTATTTCATTTCCATTGATTCCGCAGTGAGATGGTATCCATTGTAATATTACTGTCTTATGTTTTTGATAAAGGTCAGTGAGTAGTTTATTGCAATCTACTACCTTCTTGCTTTGAGCTGATTTGAATGATGTTATTGCTTGTATGGCAGCTTTGGAATCAGACAGAATGACGATATGGTCATTGATTTGTTGACGGCATATGATTTGTGAAAGTGCAGTATGAATTACCTTTATTTCTCCATCAAAAGCCGTTTTACTTGGTCCAAGTAGAGTGTATAGGGAGAAGAGTGAGCAATGGATTCCAGCTCCCACAGGGCCATTGTGATCGAGTTTAGAGTCATCTGTATATATATGTAACCATTTAGAAGAGGGGTATTTTGTTTCTATTGTTTCCAGGGCACATAATCTTAGTATGTCAGGGTTGGTGTTTGCTTTAATCAGTCCTTCTTCTACGAGGTCTAGACTGTGCGTAGGGATGTAGAGATTTAGAGGGTTATCTTGTACAGGTACTTTTTCTGAGTTTTTTGTATGTGATATTTACTTTGTGGCTCTATAGCATGTTGCAGAAAGCCTTGTTAAGTTTTCAATTTTCTATCATTGTTATGATAATTGGACCAGTAATTATCATCTGGAAGTCTGATCAATTTTTCATAGAGGTTCATGGATGCCATCTCAATTTCTGTTTTGATGTCTAGGTTCTGTGTTAAAAGCAGCAACGCGTCTATTGGAGTCGTCTTGATTGCACCTGTAATGAGCCGAAGGATTTGATTTTGTACTTTCTGTAGTTTCATAAGCTGCTGAGAAGAAGCTGTGATGAGTGGTTCGCAACAGTAAAGCATCATTGGTTTAATGTACATTTTATAGGTAATGTTCAAGGTTGAAGTCGCACTGCCCCAAGTGCTTCCAGCTAGACGTTTAAGTACAGAAAGGCGTTTTTGAGATTTTGTGATTATGTTGTCTATTTGTTATTTCCAGGTTAGTTTGTTATCAAAAATTACAGCAAGGTATTTAGAATCATGAGACTGTGATTGTTCAGTAAGAGAGGCTGCTTGATGACACAGTGAAAATACTTGGTAAGTCGTTTTATTAAGGTTGAATGTCATTGCATTTTCTTCTGCCCATTGTCCTATGGAATGTAATGCTTCGTTGAGTCTATTTGTTAGTGCAGATCTATTTGAGGATTCGTTTGTAGACGTCCAGATGATAAGATCATCTGCGTACATAAGAGCATTGACTCCTTTTATGTTTTTTTTTTTATGGCACATATGATGTCGTTGAGAAAGAGATTGAATAATGTACTGCTCAGGACAGCTCCTTGTGGGACACCAGTTCTCAGTTGTTTGAATCTGGATGTTTCTTCTCCATACATCACTCTGCAATATCGTTGTCCTATGAAGTCTTGAAACCACCTAAGCATATTTTCCCTTATTTAGCTAATTTCAATATGAGTTTATCTTTCCAAATGGAGTCAAATGCATTTTTAAGATCTATGAAAACTGCTGCTGTTATTTCTCCTTTATGTAGACTGTCTTTGATATGTTCACTTAAACTTACAATTCGTTGATTTGTTGAACGATTTTGTCTAAATCCAGCTTGTTCAAATACTAATATATTTCGAGCTTCGATGTACCATTTTAATCGGTTATTTATCATTCTTTCCATTGTTTTCGACATAATGCTTGTGAGAGAGATTGGCCAATAGCTTTCGATGTTTGTGTTATATCTTCGTCTTTTTTTAGGTATGGGAATAATTATAGCTTCCTTCCATTTGGTGGGAACGGTGAATTTTTTCCACAAAGATAGACTCACCTCCACGTGGTGTCGCCTGGAAACGAAAATAATTTCAGCCAAGTAGTCTTATCACATAGCAGACATGAGTTCACACAAAGACTATAGCCTTGGAAAACTCAACTTTGAAATTTTGGATTTAGTCCTGATTTTTTGCATTATAAATCCCAGATACACCCTTTAGATAGTATTTTAGCAATTTTTGAAATTTCGAATATTTTGACATTTTTGAGAAAAACCAGACTACAGTCTAGAGAAAATAAATTTTGAAATTTTAGATATAGTCCGGATTTTTTGCATTATAAATCGCGGATACACCTCTAGATAGTATTTTGGCAGTTTTTGAAATTTCGAAAATTATGACATTTCTTGGAAAAACACAAAGAATACAGTCTTGGAAAACTCAATATTGAAATTTTGGATTTAGACCGGATTTTTTTCATTATAAATCCCAGATACACCCTCTAGATAGTATTTTTGCAGTTTTTGAAATTTCGTAAATTTTGACATTTTTTGGAAAAACACAATGACTATTCTCTTGGTAAACTCAATTTGAAATTTTGGATTTAGACCGGATTTTATGAATTATATATCCCGGACACACACTCTAGATAGTATTTTTGCAGTTTTTGAAATTTCGAAAACATTGACATTTTTTGAAAAAACACAAAGACTATATTCTTGACAAAATCAATTTTGAAATTTTCGATTTAAACCGGATTTTTTGCATTATAAATGCCGGATACACCTTCTATGCAGTATTTCTGCAGTTTTTGAAATTTCGAAAATATTGATATTTTCCAAAAAATAGAAAGACTATAGTCTTGAAAAACTCAATTTTGAAATTTTGCATTTAGACCGGTTTTTTTGCATTGTAGATCCCGGATAATCCTTCTAGACAGTATTTTTGCAGTTTTTGAAATTACGAAAATTTTGACTTTTTTTTTGGAAAAACAGACTCAATTTTGAAATATTGGATTATGACCCGAATTTTTTTGCATTATAAATCCCGGGCACAGTCTCTAGATAGTAATTTCGCTGTTCTTGATTTTTCGAAATTTTTGAATTTTTAAGAAAAAAACAAGACTATAAACTTGGAAAACTAAATTTTGAAATTTTGGATTTAGACCGGATTTTTTGCATTATAAAATCTTGGACACAGTCTCTAGATAGTAATTTTGCAGTTTTTGAATTTTTGAGAATTTTGACATTATTTGGAAAAACAATAAGACTATAAGCTTGGAAAACTCAATATTGAAATTTTGGATTTAGACTGGATTTTTTGCATTATAAATCCCGGACAAAGACTCTAGAGAGTATTTTTGCAGTTTTTGATATTTCGAAAATTTTGACATTGTTTGGAAAAACACAAAGACTATAGTCTTGGAAAACTCAATTTTGAAATTTTGTTTATAGTCCCGATTTTTTTGCATCATGAATCCCGGATAACCCTCTACATAGTATTTCGAAAATTTTGACATTTTTTGGAAAAACACAATTTTGAAATTTTGGATTTTGACCAGTTTTTTTGCATTATAAATCCCGGATAAACCCTCTAGATATATTTTTGCTTTTTTGAAATTTCGAAAAGTTTCGACATTTTTTGGAAAAAAACAACCTCTATAGTCTTGGAAAACTCAATTTGAAATTTTGGATTTAGACCGGATTTTTTCATTATAAATCCCGGATACACCCTCTAGAGAGTATTTTAGCTGTTTTTCAAATTTAGAAAATGTTGACAATTTTTGCAAAAACACAAAAAACACTTCGGAAAACTCAATTTAAAAATTTTGGATTTTGACCGGATTTTTTGCATTATAAATCCCTCTAGATATTAGTTTTGCAGTTTATCAAATTTCGAAAATTTTGACACTTTTTGAAAAAAAAACAGACTATAGTATTGGGAAACTCAAATTTAAATTTTGGATTTAGACCGGATTTATTGCATTATAAATCCCGGATATACCATTAGATAGTATTTTTTCAATTTTGTAATTACGAAAATTTTGACATTTTTTGGAAAACTCAATTTTGAAATTTAAGATATAGACCGCATTTTTTAAATTACAAATCCGGCATTCACCCTCTAGATAGTACTTTTGCGGTTTTTGAAATTTCGAAAAATTTTACATTTTTTGGAAGAACACAAGACTATAGTCTTGGAAAACTCAATTTTGAAATTGTTTATTTAGACCGGATTTTTTTGCATTATAAATCCCGGATACATCCTCCAGATATAATTTTTGCAGTTTTGAAATTTCGAAAATTTTGACATTTTTTGAAAATCACAAATATTCGGAAAACTCAATTTTGAAACTTTGGATTTGGGCCGGATTTCTTGTATTATAAATCCCGGATACACCCTCTAGATAGCATTTTTGCAGTTTGTGAAATTTGGAAAATTTTGACATTTTTTGGAAACTCACAATGATTATAGTCTTGGAAAACTCAATTTTGAAATTTTGGGTTTGGAACGGATTTTTTGCATTATAAATCCCGGATACAACCTCTAGATAGTATTTTTGTAGTTTTTGAAATTTCGAAAATTTTGACATTTTTTGGAAAACAAATATTTGGAAAACTCAATTTTGAAATTTTGGATTTAGGCCGGATTTTTTGCATTATAAATCCCGGATACACCCTCTAGAAAGCAATTTTGCAGTTTGTGAAATTTCGAAAATTTTGACATTTTTTTGGAAAAACGCAGATTATAGTATTGGAAAACTCAATTTTCAAATTTTGGATTTAGACCTGATTTTTTACATTATAAATCCCGGATACATCCTCTAGATAGCATTTTTGCAGTTTATTGTAATTTCGAAAATTTTGACATTTTTTGGATAATTCAATTTTGAAATTTTGGATTTAGACCGGATTTTTTGCATTGTAAATCCCGGATATATCCTCTAGATAGTATTTTTGCAGTTTTTGAAATGTCGAATATTTTGACATTTTTTGGAAAAACACAGACTATAGTCTTGGAAAACTCAATTTTGAAATTTTGTTTTTGTCCGGATTTTTATGCATTAAATGTCGGATACACCCACTACTATAATTTTTTTAGTATTCTTCTGAAATTTCGAAAGTATT